>PVJI01002178.1:122635-153253 GCA_004026765.1 Micronycteris hirsuta | reverse complement strand
AAAAAAAAGAAAAATACAGAACTTTGTAATCTGAAAAAAAATTTTTTTAAAGATTTTATGACTATTTCTTGCCAAAATCAGTATTTCTTGATATTTTAAAGTTTTGCCATTTTAAACAAATTGATTTTAACTAAAACTGTTGTTACTTAAAAATTAGAATTTGAACTATTCATCATTTTAAAATGAACCTTGGACATCACTATAAAGTAATAATGAATTTATTATTTAAATAAATACGTTGTGTCCTTTAGTTCTTCCTCAAAGACGGGACTACTTACTATCTATAGATAGTTTGAGTTTAATCTGTCATATTTAAATCTATTTATATGTCTCACATTTGGAAAAGTGCTTTGGCCAGCATGTGAAATGGTTATTCTGCATATCAGCTGAGGAGCAAAGTGATGCAGTGGGCCGGCCCGTGGCACCATGTGCCAGCCTGGTTTCTAGCACTGTCTTTGCCAGAACTCTGTAAAACAAGCGAGCAAATTCATTCAACTCCACAAATACTTAACAAGACTTTAGGTAGTTAAGTATTTAACTACAAATCTTTACAAAATTGGACCTCTCCTTAAGGACATTACCATTTATTTATGAGGCAAAATAATTTCTTTAACATATGATGGAATTAAACCAGTTATAAACAAGTGTCAGCTAGGGATTATCATTGTTCAGTGATATATAAATCACGGGGAGAGGAGTAAATCTGAAAAGCCCCACACAAGAGCTAGCAGGCAAAATGGGCCTTGAAAATAGATAAAAGTTCAGTAAGCAAAAGTGGGTAAATGGAGGTTTCCTGGGAGAGAGCAAAGGAACGGAGGCAGGGAAATGTGTGTCGTCTTCAGTGGCCTGGGACTGTACACACAGCAGAATTCGAAATTCTTACCACCTCTTTTCCCCTAGCATTTCAGGATTCCCTTTTTTCCTTTGTGTGATCAAATTCAAAAATTGCTTTTTAGATTCTCCTCTGACTCTAACTGTCCCGCACCAGTGCAAGGGGGTGCAGAGTCAACATTGATAAAATGCACCATCCATAGGCGCTCAATAAATATTTGTCCAATAGCCAAATGAAAGAATGAATCTCTGTTTCCTATCTCCTCCTCCTCTTTCCAATTCTTCTCTTTAGCCCTAAGAAACCAGCAGCTCAAAGGTCTTAGAATTAGGAAAGTGATTCAGAAAAGTCATTTTAAAGCAAGTCCTTTTTGCCCTCAGTCCTAGTGAAACATACCTCATTTGTGGCAGCCGCGGGTTAGGCTAAAGGAGGATCGCTGCCTTGTTCCTGAGGTACTTCTCAGAGAAGCCGAGAAAGTTTGCAGTTCATCACATCTCTTTCCTTTGTCACAGCCTGTGGCAATTGTGGAAATAGTTAAGGGTGCTACAGGGAAAGCAAGCTAGCCAAGGGGGAAAACAAGGCAATTATCTTAAGAGAGTTCTAGTTCACTCATTTAAGAAATGAGGCCTCTTGCTTTCTCAGATTGCGGGTGACTCTCACCTGGAATCTCATTCAATCAGCTTGGTTTCGTTTCCTCCATATGTCTGATAGGATAATTCTGCACCATCCTAATATAGCAGACAGACATGCCCAGAAAGGCCAATGACATGTAAAATGTCATTTTTTGTAAACACTATTGCAATGCTTCTAAAATTTTAAAATCATTTATATTTGCTTCTATTATATTTTTCCACTCAAAAATGTTTTTCACCATTAGTCAAATTCCAAAGAGTGGATTGGAGAAATTATAGACCTTGGTGATGATTATCCTTGGCCTTGGCATTCATGTCAAGGTTCCTGTCCTGCCAGCAAGTCACAATGCTGCCAGGAAAGGCATTTGCTGTTTGCCCCGATCTCTGTGGGGTTCTCATCAAGCACCACTGAGAAGAGCTTATTCCTCCATTTCCTTTTCTGACAACATTGGGGATTTGAGTAGGTGCATTGCCAGGTTTGCCCATGGTGAGTGCCATACTCCGACAATTGGAGCTAAAGACACCCTTTCACATTACACGTTGGCACACATTATTGGTACCTGCAGGTACTTTTATGCCTTGTTAGGAGATGGAATTTTAGAAAGGCTTCACACTGCTTTTAAATACCTTCTGTACTTCACAGAGTTATTATAATAATCACCCAAGTTGACAGACAGTAAAATTTCAACTTTTATTTGCTTAGCAGTCATGGGAGACAACACATGTGAACAGTTTCCCTGAATAAGCTATAATTGTTTTGTTATTACCATGCTTTACCCTTCTCTGGAAAGGAAGGAATCTGTAACAAGACAGCCTGTTGAGCCCATTAAATGAGAAAAATGGAGCTTAATTAAAACATCTCTCTTTGCAATAAGTGAATTATATTTGTGTGTGTGTTCTTTCCTCATTATGAAAGATCCTGAGATAAATATTTCAGTCATACTTTTATAATTACTTTCAAACATGACAAATGGCATGCTGGGTTTCATTACATAACCTACACGACTGTATTTTATTTTGGTTGGCAATAGAAAACGTAGCAGAAAATGATTGACCAGCTGTTTTAGAAATCCACAGCTACACTGTTAAAATCAGGAACACCCATTGCTGGGATAAGAATGCAAATATATGCTTTGTTCTTGCTTAGTCTACAGGACATCTAGTGGTAGGCTGTGCAGTAGCAGCAACTCACCAAAGCCCCTGCTAGCGTTTTCCTTCCCCTGGCATCTTTAGGGATGCCAGACTTTTCTGTATTGCACTTCTGGGGAAACCAAAGTGGTTACCTGTCCCAACTGCAAAGTTTTTAATAGAAAGTAAGTGTGCTCATCAGTCAGATTTAAGCAATCAAATGGCACCTGTGTAATTTGAGTAGCTGGAAGACCTCAAAAGAAATGTACACATAAACCATAGATGCAGCAGGTTTGGAAGCAGCAGGTTTGATTGGCGTTTGATTCTCATGGATAACTTCTCTTCTGGCCATTGTGTTGAATTTTTAAAAACTGTTCTCAATGTTTTGTTTTCAAAACCCTCTACTGCTTGGGCATTTTATAAGACAATATAAAACAATAAATATATTTTACATAGTTATGATTATTTGTTAGCCTTTTCCTTCAAATATCCATAAATATTGCCTCATTGATTTTTCTTTTCAACATGCACCTTTGATATTTGATATGTAGATAAAAATGAGAACTCGAAGAAATGAATGACACGCTACAACAGACAATACCCACTAGGCAGGGCATTTTCTTCCATATAAGTTGCAAGAATTTGGTTTCCCAAATACATTTTGGAAATAAAAGTCATTATATTCCTTAAATAGCTTTTAAAATGGATATCTAAAATAATTACAGACACCAACGGCTATGATGTGGCTATTAGGAGGTTAATTAGGTAATAATGAATGAGATGCCATAGGTCAGCATAGAGTTAGCAAAATAGGATTTGTTTCAGCATGAAATGAAATTGTGTTAAAAATTTAATCTCTATGTGCTAATATGCATGGGCATACATTGTTAATTATTGCCAGAAGATTCTTTCTACTTCTCAACACTAACAAATGGGTAATTCAGAAATAGATTGGTTTACAGCTATCCAATCAGATTAGTTTGACAAAGTCCACAAGACATGTGAACGCTATATAGCATGACACTGTGAATGTCTGTGATACACAATACGTCAGTTATGAATATTGTAGTATGGGACGTTGATATCTTAAGTAAAGATTATTTTCAGTTTTTTTGACATTGATTTTAAAGCAAAAACCTTCAGATCTGTGTGTAAAAGTATTTATACTTACTGTATCTAAAGCATATACTTATTACTAATATTGTCTTCTTATTTTATCACCATTGAAGGATTCATTAGCTTTTTAAAAAACATTAATCTTTATTATATTTTTTCCATTGCCATTCAGTCCCCTTATACCCTCCCCCTCTCAACAATCACCACACTGTTGTCCACGTCCATGAGTCCTTTTTCTTTTTTGCTCAATCCCTCCATCCCGTAACCTCTCCCCCATCTACCTGTCATCTGCTCTCCATCTATGAGTCTGTCTCTGTTTTGCTTGTTAGTTCAGTTTGTTCATTAGATTCCACATATGAGTGAAATCATATGGTAGTTGTCTTTCTCTGACTGGTTTATTTCACTTAGCATAATGTACTCCAGGTACATCTATACTGTTGCTAAGTGTAAAATTTTCTTCTTTTTTATAGCTGAATAGTTTTCCATTGTGTAAATATTCCATAGTTTTATCCACTCATCTACGGGTGGACACTTGGGCTGCTTCCATATCTTGGCAATTATAAATAATACTGCAATGAACATAAGGGTGCTTATATGTGCTTTCGAATTACTGTTTTGGATTCCTTTGGATATATTCCCAGTAGTGGGGTTGCTGAGTCAAAATGTAGATCCATTTTTAATTTTTTGAGATATCTCCATAATGCTTTCCACAGTGGCTCCACCAATATGCATTCCCACAAACAGTGCAAAAGGGTTCCCCTTCCTCCACATCCTCGCCAGCACTTTTTGTTTGTTGGTTCATTGATGCAGCCATTCTGTCAGATATGAGATGATATCTCATTGTGGTTTTAATTTGCATTTCTCTGATGATTAGTGACATTGATCATCTTTTCATATGTCTATTGGCCATCTGATGTCCTCTTTGGAGAAGTGTCTATTCAGGTCCTTTGCCCATTTTTAATTGAGTTGTTTGTTTTTTTGATGTTGAGTTTTATAAGTTCTTTATAAATTTTGGATATTAACACCTTATTAGATGTATTGGTGAGTACTTTCTCCCATTCTATAGGTTGTCTTTTTATTTTATTGATGATTTCCTTTGCTATGCAAAAACTTTAGTTTGATGTAGTCCCATTTGTTTATTTTTTCTTTTGTTTCCCTTACCTGGGGAGATATAGCAGATAAAATATTGCTACAATCAGTGTCCAAGATTGTGCTGCCTATGTTTTCTTCTATGATTTTTATGGTTTTGGGTCTAACATTTAAGTTTTTGATACATTTTGAATTTATTCGTGTGTGTGGTATAAGAAGGTGGTCTGGTTTCATTTCTCTGCACTTATCTGCCCAAATTTCCCAACACCATTTATTGAATAAACTATTTTTAGTCCATTGTATGTACTTGCTTCCTCTGTCAACTTTTAATTGACTCTAAAGGTGTGGGTTTACTTCTGGGCTCTCTCTCTACTGTTCTATTGATCTATATGTCTGTTTTTATGCCAGTACCATGCTGTTTTGATTACTATGGCCTTATAGTATAGTTTGATATTAGGTAGTGTGATTCCTCCAACTTTGTTCTTCTTTCTCAGGATTGCTCTTGCTATGTGGGGCCTTTTATGGTTTCATATAAATTTTTGAAATATGTCAATGGAATCTTGATAGGAATTACATTGAATCTATAGATTGCTTTGGGTAGTATGGACATTTTAATGATGTTCATTCTTCCTATCCATGAACATGGTATGTGCTTCTACTTATTTGTATCTTCTTCTATTTCTTTCTTCAGTGTCTTATAATTTTTCAAGTGTAGGTCTTTTACATACTTGGTTAGGTTTATTCCTAGGTATTTTTTTTATAGCAATTGTGAATGAGATTGTTTTCTTAAGTTCCCCTTCTGTTGGTTTGCTATTAGCATACAAAAATGCAACTGATTTCTGGACTTTAATTTTGTATCCTGCTACTTTGCTGAATTCATTTATCGGTTCTAGTAGTTTCTTGATGGAATTTTTTAGGTTTTCAATGTACAGTATTATATCATCTACAAATAATGACAGTTTTACTTCTTCCTTTCCAATTTGGATGCCATTTATTTCTTCTTCTTGTCTGACTGCTGTGGCTAGGACTTCCAGTACTATGTTGAATAAGAGTACTGAGAGTGGACATCCCTGTCTTATTCCTGATCTGAAGGTCATTTGCTTTTGGTATCAGTAGTTCTGACTAAACTAGTGAGTTTGGGTTTCAGAAATAGTGCTAAACATATAAATATTATATGAGGTGTGTAAATACAATTACTAAAAATGCTTGTAAATTTCATGACATTTTGAAATTCCATCCACATCCATAAAATAAAAATTATGGTAACAATGACTTTTATTATTGGCTTTATTATTTGTGACTCTAATATGAAATTAAAAGCTAAATATGAAACAAGTGGTTTATTAAAATTAAATAATTACTTGTCTGTTTTGTGAAAGTGAAACACTGAGTTTCAGAAAGCCATTTTGGTAAAATGGTATTTAAATGCTTTATAGCAGAACTTTAAATTATACTGTCTTGAATATATTATATGTATAATAGGTAACATATAATACATTATATTTATATATTATATACTATAAATTTATAATCATATAATTATATATATAATGATTTGGCACTAGGAGGCCCAACACATAGTGATTTTTTTCTCCACTCAAATTTAGAATTAAGAGATAGACGAGGTTTTTTTCCCCTCCTCTACATTGTAGAATATATCCCCAGAACTTTTTTACTCTATAATTGGAAGTTGCCTTTTTGACCACCTTTACCCAATTTCTCAACCCTCTCCCCCAAATCTATGGCAACCATCAATTTGTTTGCTCTATTTATTTATGAGGGTTTTTTTAAATTTTTTAAAAGATTTTATTTATTTTTAGACAGAAGGGAAGGGAAGGAGAAAGAGAGGGAGAGAAACATCAATGTGTGGTTGCCTCTCACATAGCCTCCCCTGGGAACCTGGCCTGCAACCTAGGCATGTGCCCTGACTGGGAATTGAACCGGCAACCCTTTGGTTCGCAGCCCATGCTCAGTCCACTGAGCTACACCAGCCAGGGTGTGGGTTTTTTTTTATTTTATTTTTTTAGATTCCACATATAAGTGAGATCAAACTGTATTTATCTTTCTTTGACTGGCTTATTTCACTCAGCAGAATGCCCTCAACCACTATCCCTATTGTCACAAATTGCAGGGTTTCCTTTTTTTATGCATGAAAAATATTCCAAATATATGTATATATATATATAGTTTATTCTTTCATCTATCAAGGGATAGTTACATTTTTTCCATGTCTTGACTATTGTAAATAATGCTTCAGTGAACATGGAGGTGCATGTATCTTTTCCAGATAGTAATTTTGTTTCTTTGGATATATATCAAGATGTAGCATTGCTGGATCATATGGTAGTTCTATTTTTATTTTTTTAAGGAACCTCCATACTGTTTTTCATAGTAGCTGCATCAATTTACATTCCATCAACAGTGCACAAAGTACCTTTTTCTCCACAGCCTCACCAGCATTTGCTATCTCTTCTCTTTTTGATAATAGCCATTCTAATGGGTGTGACATGATCTCCTTGTAGTTTTGAATTGCATTTCCCTGATAATTAGTGATGTTGAGCACCTTTTCTTGTACCTGTTGGGAATTTGTATGTCTTTTTCGGAAAAATGTCTATTTGCCCAATTTTTAAAATCAGATTGCTTTTTTTTTTTTTTTTTGGTAGTTCAGTTGTATGGCTTCTATTTTCTTCCATTCCATTTGTAGGTTGCCTTTTCCTCTTTGTTAATGGTTTTCTTTCTTATGCAGAAGCTATTTAGTTTGATGTAGTCCCACTTGTTTTTCTTTTTGTTTTGCTTTGTGTTTTTCTTTTTGCTTTGTTATATTTTTGCTTTTGTTGCTTTTGCTTTTTGGTGTCTAAAAATCATTGCCAGGCTAATGTCAATGAGATTACCCTTTATGTTTTCTTTTATAAATTTTGTGATTTCAAGTCTTCCATTCAAATCTTCAATCCAATTTTAGTTGCTTTTTGTGTATGATATAACACAGTGATCCAGTTTCATTCTTTTATTTGTGGCTGTCCAGTTTTCCCAACACCATTTATTGAAGAGACTATTATTTTCCAACTGTGTATTCTTGGCCCTTTTGTCATCAATTAATTGACCATATATGTGTGCCTGACTCTTGTATTCTTTTCCATTGATCTATATGTCTGTTTTTATACCAATACCATATTGTTTTTATTGCTGTAGCTTTGTCATATAATTTCAAAGCAGAAAATATGACACCTCTAATTTTATTATTCTTTCTCAATATTTTTTGGCTATTTGGAATCTTTCGTGGTCACAGATTTTAGGGTTGTTTTTCTATTCCTGTGAAAAGTGTCATTAGAATTTGGATAGGGATTGCACTGGCTGTGAGCAATATGAATATTTTAAGAATATCAATTTTTCTGATTCACGTGCATGGAATAGATTTCTATTTATTCATATCTTCTTTCATTTCTTTAATAAGTGTCTTATAGTTTTCAGTTTATCTTCTTGGTTAAATTTATTCTGAGATATTTTATTCCTTCTAATGCAATTGTAAATGGGATTGTAAATTAATTTCTTTTTCTGATAGTTTGTTGTTAGTGTATAGAAATGCAGCAGATTTTCATATATTGGTTTTGCTTGCTGGAACTTTACTAAATTCATTTATCATTTTTAACAGTTTTTTGGTGGAGTCCGCAGGGTTTTCTTTATGTCATATTATATCGTCTGCAAATAAGGGCAGTTTTTTTTGATGCTTTTATTATTTTTTTCTTGCATAACTGCTCTGTTTAGGACTCCTAGTACTACGTTAAATAAAAGTAATAAGAATGGGCATCCTTGTCTTATTCCTTATCTTAGAGAAAAAACTTTCAGTTTTGCACCATTGAGTGTGACGTGAGTGGTGGGCTTGTTATATAGAGCCTTTATTATGTTATTATTATCTACTTTGTTGGGATTTTTATTAAACCTACTGGGATAATATTTATTAATAACATTATGTGTTTTGGGTGTACAATTCTGTTGGGAGTTTTTATTATGAATTTTGTCAAATGCTTTTTCAGCATCTGTTGAAATGATCTTCTGATTTGTATCATTTATTTTGTTAATGTGGTTTATCACACTGTTTGCTTTGAAGATGTTGAACCATCTTTGTGTGGATTTATGAATATGTGTACAGATTTATGGGTATTTCTTTTATTCTAATTATTGTAATTCAGTACTATCATTTATTTTGCTGCAAGAGCCTATTTCAAAATCATCAAATAGTTTTAAATAAACAAATTTTATGTTAGGAAAGTCATCCCTCTAGAACCAGTTAAGAGTAGGGTTAGACTTAAAATGATAAAGATGGTATGTTCTGATGTCAGTGTGTTAGTTGTGAAAAGTAAAAATGGTACAAAGCATTCTATGCCCTGGAGGAGTTAGCATAACAATTGCAGAGACAAAAAGACTTTCCAAAAGATATGATGATATTACATTTATATAATGGCTCAAGATAACCATAGAAGACATAGCAAGAGACAATTGATGTTGATTTTCAAAGGAGGTGGTAAATGTTAAAACCCTAAATGTTTACGCTGACCACCAAGGGCCTGCTCTGCAGAGGCCTGTCTGATGTACTCTGACCTGGAAAAAACTATAAAGCAAATACCTTATATTCTTAAAATATACATACGTATGCCTATTCTTTAGCATATCTCAATTTTATATAGGAGACTTAATATGCCAGGTCTTCTTAAAATGAGCTTGCCTAAATTAACAATGTTATTTGTTACGCTTTTAGAAATAAAAATCATAATTTAGAAGAATTCTGATAAGAACAATCAATAAAAATTTTTAAAACATTGGATAATTGGGAAAGTTAAAATCCAAACTATTTCGCTGGAGACAAATTTAGAATACAAGACTCACACTTAAGAACTAGGAACCCAAAATCTCTACCTATAGGAAAACATTTTATTCTTCCTTAATTGATCCATTTTTCTTTAAAACTAATGGCTGCTTCATTTTTTAATCTCCATGGAGAAATAAAACATAATATAAGATACTGAACAACTTTCAGCACCTCCAGTACATATAATAATTAAATTTATTTGAAAATGAATTATTTTCTATTAATTGACCAATGTTTGATTCAAATACTTGATTCTTTTGTTATTATATGTACTATCGAAGTTACATCCAAAAATTTTTAAAGAGTTCAGTTGTATTGTTTCACAGCTGAAAATGCCAACAAATGACAGTGCTGGATGCATTCATTAGAGTAAACCTGTAAAGCTGCTCTTTGCAGTTTACTGACCTAACCAGGCTTTAAAAAAAATCAAACTACCCTCTTCAAATATTGCTCACAGGCCTATCTCCACAACTAGAAAGATCTGACAATTCCTCTCCGGCATCTTGCCTTTGAGCAGTTGCACTTTTGCATCTGATGAATACCAATGGTGAGTTCACACAGGAAAAACAAATCTAATACATCTTCTCATGGAGGAAAGGCCTGTTTTGTTTAGATACCAGATGCCTTATTCTGTGCTTGATACTTGAATGGAAGTTGAATTTTTTATCAGACGTTCACAGAAATTTTGCTTTGTTAAAGATACAGAACTTTCATAAAAGCCATATTTAGATATCTCTAAGAGGCCTGGAAAGTGTCCCTGAGACCCAGGGGTCTCCTCTTGTGTATTTGCGTGTCAGGTCACATGGTCACACTCTTTGTAAGAGGTAAGTAGGTGGAATATGGAAATGTGTCTCTAAGCCAAACCAACTACAGATGACTTGCCCATTTTTATCGTTTTGTATTCTCTGAATCTCTTCTTCCCTGAATATGTGACTATTTTAACATTTTTCCAGAGCACCTTAGGATGAGCTGTGAATATAGTGAATGCTATGAATAAGAATTGTATTTATTGCAATTTTTTTGTTCACAGCATTCATGTAATATATATAAAAAAATTAATTAGGAGGGACATTTTATATATACTATACAAATATATGTACACACATACATATATACCTTCACAAATACATGTATGCATACACAAATATATGTGTGTGTGAGTTGCACGTAGGGTGTATGTGTAGGTGAGTTTGAGCAATGTGTGCGTAGGAGAGGCTGGCTAGTCTGGAATGCTGGAGACGGCACAGGACACAAGACTGAAACATCTGGAATTCAATGTCACTTCTGCCACTTATAAACCAGGTCACTCTGGGTTCAAACTTAGAACCCCAGTTTAATAACCTTGAAAACTAGTATTGTCATATCTATCCTAGATAGACCCTTCACAGAATTGTAAGAATCAAATGGGATTTTACATGTGAAAGAATTTTGTCAGGTGTAAAGCACTTAGGTCAGTGTAAGTTAAAAGTTATTGATTAATTTTTTTAAACAACTACTAAAAATATGTACAAGATGCAGTCCTTATAGACTCTCCCTCAGATAATAGTCAAAAATAGAGATAAGGTCAAAACAGAAACTTATATGCAGTCTGATAAGCCTGATATTAAACTCAATTTGGTATAAGTTATTTTGGAAATACAGAGAAAGAGCTTACAGGCCAGGAAATGTTATGTGGGCTCAGTCTTTTAAAAAAAATTTTCAGTTACAGTTTACATTCAATATTATTTGGTATTAGTTTTAAGTGTATAGCATAATTGTTAAACAATCATACACTTTACAAAGTGGTCCCCCTGGTATTTCACATGCCCACCTGGCACCATACATAGTTATTGATCATATTTTCTATGCTGTACTTTACATTTCATGACTATTTTGTAACTTCCAATTTGTACTTCTTGATCCCTTCAATTTTTTTTACCCAGTCTCCCAACCCCTACTCCTCTCTGGCTATCATTGATTAGTCTGTTCTCTGTATCTATGAGTCTGTTTTAATTTTCTTTATTAGTTTATTCTATTCTTTGGATTCCATATATAACTGAAATGAGATTTATCTTTTTCTCTCTGACTTATTTCACTTAGCATAATATCCTGTAGGTCTATCCATGCTGTCACAAATGGTAAGATTTCATTCTTTTTTATGGCTAAATAATATTCCATTATATATGTGTACAATCACTTTTTCCCCCATTTCACCCTTTTATTCCCCTCTACCCTGCACACCCCCTCCCACCCACATTCCCCCCCTTTAGTTCATGTACATGGGTCATACATGTAAGTTCTTTGGCTTCTACATTTCCTATACTATTCTTAGCCTCCCCCTGCCTATTTCCTCCCTAGCATTTGTGCTACTTATTCTCTGTGCTTTTCCCTCTTCTCTCCCCCTCCCACTTCCCTGTTGGTATCCCTCCATGTCTTATATAAATCCCTTTAACATTTCATATAATAAAGTCTGGGTGATGATGAACTCCTTGAACTTTACCTCATCTGGGAAGCACTTTATCTGCCCTTCCATTCTAAATGAAAGTTTTGCTGTATAGAGTATTTTTGGATGTAGGTGCTTGCCTTTCATGACTTGGAATACTTCTTTCCAGCCCCTTCTTGCTTGAAAGGTCTCTTTTGAGAAATCAGCTGACAGTCTTATGGGAATTCCTTTGTAGGTAACTGTCTCTTTTTCTCTTGCTGCTTCTAAGATTCTCTCCTTATTTTTAATCTTGGGTAATGTCATTATGATGTGCCTTGGTGTGTTCCTCTTTGGGTCCAACTTCTTTGGGACTCTCTGAGCTTCCGGGATGTCCTTCTGAAAGTCTATCTCCTTCACCGGATTGGGAGTTCTCCTTCATTATTTTTTCAAATATGTTTTCAATTTGTTGCTCTTCCTCTTTTCCTTCTGGCACCCCTATGATTCAGATGTTGGAATGTTTAAAGTTGTCCCAGAGGTTCCTAAGCTTCTCCTCATTTTTTTGAATTCTGTTTCTTCATTCTTTTCTGAATGAATGTTTCTTTCTTCCTTCTCCTCCAAACCATTACTTTGAGTCCCAGTTTCTTTCCCATCACTGTTGGTTCCCTGTACATTTTCCTTTATTTCACTTTTCATAGCCTTCATTTTTTCCTCTGATTTGTGACCATAGTCAACCAGTTCTGTGAGCATCCTGGTTACCAGTGTTTTGAATTGTGCATCTGATAGGTTGGCTATCTCTTTGTGGCTTAGTTGTATTTTTTCTGGAGCTTTGATCTGTTCTTTCATTTGGGCCATTTTTTTGTCTCGGTGTACCTGTAGTCTACTATCACTTTTTTATCCACTCTTCTACTAATGGGCACTTGGGTTGCTTCCATATATTGGTTATTATAAATAATGCTGCAATGAACATAGGAGTGCATATATTCTTTTGAATTAGTGTTTGGGTTTCTTCAGATATATACCTACATTAGAAGTGGAATCACTGCACCTTAAGGCAGAACCATTTTTAATTTTTTGAGGAAATCGAATACTGTTTTCCATATTGGCTGCACCAGTCTGCATTCCACCATTTTTTCCTCAATCTCATCAACACTTGTTATTTGTTGATTCGTTGAGGACAGCCATTCTCACAGGTATGAGATGTTATCTCATTGTAATTTTAATTTGCATTTCTCTGATGATTAGTTACGGTGAGCATCTCTTCATATGTCTATCGGCCATCTGTATGTCCTTTTTGGAGAGGTGTCCATTTAGGTCTTCTGTCCATTTCTTAATTAGATTTTTTCGTGGTGTTGAGTTGTATGAATTCTGTTTTTTAAATCCTCACCCAAGGATATGTTGTTTTTTTTTTTTTTAATTTTAGGGAGAGGGGGAGGAGAGAGAGGAAGGGAGAGAGAGACAGAAGTCAATGTGAGAGAGAAACATTGATTGGCTGTCTCCCATATGCACCCCAGCCAGGGATTGAGAGGATCGAATACACTACCTAGTTATGTGCCCTGACCGAAAATCAAGCCCACAACCTTTTGGTGTCCAACTGAGTCACCTGGCCAGTGTAAGTTGTATGAGTTCTTTATAAATTTTAGATATTAACCCCTTATCAGATGTAGCATTGTTGAATGTCTTCTTCCATTTAGTAGGTTGTCTTTTCACTTTGTTGATAGCTTCCTTTGCTGTGCAAAAACTTTATTTTGATGTATCCTTATAAGTTATTTAATTATTTATATTTGTTTTCCTTGGTGTGGGCTTAGTGTTAAAGAGTGAGAAGGAGTTAAAGGGGTAAAGGAGAGTAGGGGAAAAAAGGTATTTCAAACAGAGAAACAGCATGCCCACAGATGGGAAAGTCACAAACTGCTCGAGAAATCAAAAAGAATTTCGTTACTGATAGTAAAAGATAAGAAAAGTCAGGAAGTGGTGAGACATAGGGAAGGAACTGCTCAGGGCGAGCCTCATCCTAGAGGTGAATGGGAACTATTGAAGGGCTGCAAGCAAGACAGTTGTATGGACACATTTCTGTTTTAGATAACTCACTCTAGGCTTGTTTGTATGTTTTATGGATTTAAGGGGGATAAAAATGAAGAAAGCATATATTTTATTGATCTTGCTATTACCATTGTCCCATTTTTTCTCCCCTTTATTCCCCTCTGCCCTGCACCCCCTCTCCCACCAGCACAACTTGGGGTGTGGGAGGCTGGTGTGTATCTATAGGAAGTTTTTGCAGCATTGCTGGATACTAGAAGTAGGTACTAGAAGTATCTGCTCTTTACCTGCAAATGTGACAACCAAAAACATCTTCAGAGTTTCCAAATGTCCCCCAGGTGCTCAGTTGTGTTGGTGGAGAACCAGTGGTCTGGGTAAAAGTTGTAAAGTGTTACCCTAGCACTTGCTAATTGGTAGTAGGACTATAGAAAGATGACACACTCTAGAAGAGTTTAGGAGGTAATACTGACAATTCTCAAAGATTGAGTTGTTGGAGAGGAAGGAAGAGGGGAGAGTCACAGATTTTGTTGACTGAGTGGATTGTTATATCTCCAATTAAGATGTATAGTAAAGGAGTGTGGGAATTGAAGTGAATATGGCCTCTTTCAAAATTTTGGCAACAAGAATGCCCCTGGGGTCCTTCCTTATGTTCAGCATCAGTAGATTTGACAAATATTCTAATTTTATAAATCTTATATACCAACTAGGATAAGTTGAGGAGAAATTACTGGGAGAAGGGGAAAGGGAAAGACTGAGTGGATAGTTCTGTTTAAGAGATAAGTAAACCTTAGGGTCATGGAAGGCTATAAAGTTTCTTGTTCCTACAGAATAAGAGAAAGATATTTGGACAAACTTTCCCACTTAAGTGGGAATCCAGTATAGTCCTAATTCTGGACCTCTTCCCTTCACCTGAAGGTGGTGTAGAATCAGCAAGCAGTGGACTGAGAACAGTCCTACTGATACATTTGGCTGCTCTAGGGAAAGAATTTTTAGAAGTAAAGTGGAGGGGATGGGGGAAACAGTGAAATTGTAATAAGCTGATAACTGTAGACTAGATTTTTTGTTTTGTTTCACAGGTTTTTCTTGATAAGAGGGAAAAAGGGGCTTTATGTTAACAAGAGAAGTCTTAAGGCTAAGAAGAGTATATTTTTCTCAAAATATGAGAGATTTGAGCTTGTTTGGAAACTAGAGGGTTAGAGTGCATGGTGGGGTAAAACAAGGAATCCCAAGAATTCTGAGAAAAAGAATATGTCAGAAGAACAAATGAATTTATTCTAGAAGGAGGGACACATCTTATGAGACGGCAAGGAAGAAAGGAAGGAAAGAGACGTGGTTATTATATTTAAATTTATAGTTAGGCATTCAGGAAGCTGAGGAAATCATGATTGATGGCTTAATTTCTGTGATGAAATGGGCCTCTGATCATTTGCTAAGAATGAAAGTAATGTGAGTCATAAAAAATAGAATACCTATAAAAGGGAACTGAAGAGGAACTGACCAAGAATAAAGCAAAAAGGCAGGGCAGAGCTACATTTAAAGAATGTGAATTTGTGATTGTATGAGTTTTCTCAAGCAAGAAACTGATGCCTGGTTTATAGAAGCAGAGAAAGTAAGTTATGACAGAACTACAAGTTGGGTTTTGCTAAGTGGATATGACAGAAATACTGAAGTGTAAGGAGAATCAAAGGTGTTCAGATGAGCAGTCAGGAGCTTCAGGATGTGGAAAGAAAGAAGCGTGTCTAGTTCCATATTTACTAGTAGTTGGAATCTGGGCAAGTTACGAAGGATATTACATGTGAAAAGTTTCTAACATGGTGCCTAACATGTATTAGATATTAATTTCCAAATGTTAATTTCCCTGTTTTCCCTTCCAGGAGAAGTAGAAAAGGTAGCAAGTCCAGTACCATCAAGCAAAGGACAGGTTCAGAGTCTGTTTCTTTAAGTATAAAATGGGCACAATAATAACAGTCACTGCTCCCTCCTGTATCTCAAGGAGTCATTGTAAGTTGTAAAATAATGTGAAATTGTAATCAATGTGAGTTGTAAAGTACCAGAGAAAGGTAACTTATTATGATTGCATTATATAATTATAATAATATAGCCAAATTATATAGCCACCATGTAAATTTTGTGTTCTTCTGTAAAGATCATTCAATAATACCTATGGGTGAGGACGTATCCTCCAATGTCATATCTTATTGTCATAAATTGTTGCCAAGATGGAAATAAAAGAAGTAGAATTTTATTCCAGGATTATGGAAAAAGTATGATGACCATGTCATGAAACTATTCATATAATCATTATAATATGTGCTAGAAAGTGTAAAATGTGATTTGGGAAATAGATAAGAAGTTAATAAGGAAGATCAGTGGAAGGCTGACATAATCAGCTAGCTTAATTGGTGGAGAGGTGACAGGGGAAACTCTGCCTGCCAAAAAGGCCTGGGTCAAAAAGAAAGACTGAATATTTAGCCAGGAGATGCTGCAACAATAGGACAAATTCTCTTGTGTCAGTCCACTCTTAGGAATGGTCACCAGACCCTGTTTTATCTTTCAGGGGAAGAAGTTGCCACCTAAAGGGCAGAAGTAGGGAAAAGATAGATCATTACTGTGACAGATCCTTAATTATTATCATCTAACTAACTCACCTTAAGATTCCTCATTGGCCTTATGAATAGTGTGATTTTAGGAATTTCAAATATATTTTTCCACTTGCTCAGTGATATAAGAATTATCAAATACTTAAGATGGAACAGTCTGGTTAAAAAATCGGTTGAGGACTTCCAGTCAAGATAGTGGCATAGGTAGACATGCTTTACCCCCTTGCTCAGCTATACAAAGAATCACAACTAACCTCAAAACAAAAAGATACTCAGAACTGCCAGAAAATAGAACTGTATGGAAGTCCAACAACTAAGGATTTAAAGAAGTTATATTCATCCAGATGGGTAGAAGGGGCAGAGATGGGGAGTTGGAGCAGAGAGGATGTGGTACGGCACCAGAGAGGTGGCGGCAGTGGTGGCAATGGGATGGGCGGTCCCACATTCTTGTGTGGTGGATAAAAATTTGGAGGGATACTTTGGGAGTAAGCAATCCTAGCTCCAGGCCAGACTGCACAGGCCAGGGTTCCAGTACTAGGTAATAAAGCATCATAACTTCTGGCTGTAAAAATCAGTGGAGGTTGGGGTGGTGGAAGAAACTCCTGGTTTCTCAGGAGGGTCCATTTAAAGGGCCCACATGGACCTAGAATGTATGCAAATCCACCTAAACTAGGAATCACCACCAAGGCAACAGCTATAAAGGCACCAGTAGCATACAGGAAGTGAAGGGGGTGAAGTGACTGGAAATGGGATGAGTGCTGGGCAAGCCTCCAGAAGCCAGACAGCAACACTGTCCCCTTTCTAATCCCTCCCTAACACACAGAGTCACAAAGCAGAGAAGTGAGTTGCCCCACCATGGGAAATACCTAATGCTCTGGCCCAGACAACTTAACAGGTGTGCTAAGATAGGGAGTCAAAGCACCTTTACCTAGTACACACAAACAAACACAGGGAGGTTGCCAAATTGAGGAGACAAAGAAATATGGCCCAAATGAAAGAACAGAACTAAACCCCAGAAAAAGAAGTAAGTAAAACAGAGATAACCAACCTACTAGATGCAGAGTTCAAAACACTGGTGATCAGGATGTTCAGAGAATTCACTATGTATGGCAAAAGCATAAGGGAGGAAATGAAGGTTACACTAAGTGAAATAAAGAAAAGTCTACAGGGAACTGACAGTGAAGGGAAGGAAACCGAGATTCAGATAAATGATTTGGAATATAAGGAAGAAATAAACATTTGATGAGAACAGAATGAAAAAACAAGAATTCCAAAAAATGAGGACAGTATAAGAAGACTCTGGGACATCTCCAAAAGTGCCAACATCCAAATCATAGGACTGCCAGAAGAAGCGGAAGAGAAAAAAGTTGAAGACTTACTTGAAAAAATAATGAAAGAAAACTTCCCTAATTTGGCAATGGAAATAGACATACAAGTCCAGGAAGCACAGAGAATCCCAAACAAGGTGGACCCAAAGAGGACCACACCAAGGCACATCATAATTAAAATGACAAAGGTTAAAGATAGAAAGAGAATCTTAAAAGCAGCAAGAGAAAAGGAGACAGTTACCTACAAAGGAGTTCCCATAAGACTGTCAGCTGATTTCTCAAAAGAAATTTTGCAGACAAGAGGTGACTGGCAAGAAGTATTCAAAGTGTTGAAAAGCAAAGACCAACAATCAAGATTATTCTATCCAGCAAAGCTATCATTTAGAATGGAAGGACAGATAAAGTGCTTCCCAGATAAGTAAAGCTAAAGGAGTTCATCATCACCAAGACCTTATTATGTGAAATGTTAAAGAGACTTGTTAAAGGGACTTATGTATGAAAAAGAAGATGATCAAAAATATGAACAGTAAAACTCTCAACAAAGTCTCAACTGCCAACAATTGAAACTAAAAAAACAAAAACAAACTAAGTGAACAACTAGAACAGGAACAGGATCACAGAAACGGAGATCACATGGAGGGTTATCAGCAGGGAGGGGTGAGGGGAAGAATGGGGGAAAAAGTACAGGAAATAAGAAACACAAAATGGTAGGTACAAAACAGACAGGGGGAGGTTAAAAACAGTATAGGAAATGGAGAAGCCAAAGAACTTACATGTTTGACCCATGGACACAAACTAAAAGGGGTGAATGCGGGTGGGAGGGAGGGTGCATGGCAGAGGGGAGTAAAGGGGGGATGGGACAATTGTAATAGCATAATCAATAAAATATATTTAAAAAAGAAAAAGAAGATCAAAACTATGAACATTAAAATGACAACAAACACAACTATCAACAACTGAATATAAAAAACAAAACAAATTAAGTAAACAACTAGATCAGGAACAGAATGATAGATACGGAGATCGTTTAGAGGATTATCAGTAAGGTGGGAAGGGGGAGAATGGGGGAAAAGGTACAAGGATGAAGAAGCAGAATTGGTATGTGCAAATTAGACAGGGGGATGTTAAGAATAGTAGAGGAAATGGAGAAGCCAAAGTATTTATATTCATGACCCATGGACATGAACTAAGAGAGGGTGGACTGCTGGAGGGAATGTGGGTGCTGGGTGTCTGGGGGCAAAGCGGGTAGGGTTGGAACCACTCTAATAACATAATCAATAAAATATACTTAAAAATAAAAATAAATACCTCTTTCCTTAAAAAATAATTTGAAATTCATCTACACTAAATAAATGCTTGATTCTTGCTTTGATAGAGGGAAGAGGCTCCCTGGGCATAGAACATCCGAAGTAGGGGGAGAGAAGGGAAGAAGCCACAGGAAAGGGACACGGGGAATGTGAAGACAAACTTAAACTGATTTCATAGGTTGGTCCTTTCTCTGCAGTGTGGGAGTCCTGCAGTTATCACATGGCTCTGCCAACCCCATTCCAACTATACCTCTTAAAGCCTGCTTTTGTTATAAAAAGAGTTCCATAGCTATGATTGAGATTATTTCTTTTCTTACATTCCTATAAATTTATGTAATAAATAAAAAATGTGCCCTGGCTGGTGTGGCTCAGTGGATTGAGTGCCACCCTGTGAATGAAAAGGTCACCAGTTCTCTTCCCGGTCAGGGCACATTCCTGGGTTGTGGGCCAGGTCCTCAGCCGGGGGCATGTGAGAGGCAACTAATTGATGTTTCTCTCACATAGCAATGTTTCTCTCCCTTGCTTTCTCCTTCCCTTTCCTTCTCTCTAAAAATAAATAAAAATAAAATCTTTTAAAAAAAGAAATTAAAAATGTATTATGTAACCAGTTTTCTGATATTATTGTGTTGGAGAAACTTACAGAGAAATTTATTTGGAAATACCACATTCTTTTAAGATTATTTCTATTATTTTTTCTACGTTCTATGTTGAGTGCAATTCTACTGGAGAATAATCTTAAGACATTTTTATTAAGTTTATTGTCAATTAGGCTAATTGTTAGATGAGAAAGAGTCTATTCTCTAATTAAAAATAACTACTTCATTGATTATTGTCACTAAAAATGTATGGCTTTGGGCAAGTTACCTAATCTTTCTTGGCTTCCTCATCACCTTCTAAAATTAAAAAACTGGATGAGTTGATTTCTAAAGTTGCTTCTAATTGTTGATTTCTACTCTTCTATGACATAGAGTGAAAAAAAGCATTAGACAATGACAAGAACCAAATTATTCAATAATTACCTACCTGAGTATATTGACTAAATCAGCCTCAATCGAAATGATCAGTCTGCTGATAAATGATACAGAGATATTGGAAAAAGATAGTCAAAAGCTTTTCATCAATCTTAGGAGGGTAAAAAGAAGTGAAAGGCTGTGGAAGAAAGCTATGAGAGATTCTACCTTTTTCTGAATTAAAGTCTTATCTATAAAGGTTAGATTAGTTCTTCTATAGGTACAATTCAGAGCTTTGGTTTCTCGGTACTTAGATGTTACTATACCAAGGAAGGTAATCAAAATATATTGATTCATCTCAACAGAATATTGAAACTGAGCAAAATAATAGCACCACATATTGAGAATTTCAGGATTACAATTGTTTTGTTTTCTCTAGTTTTAGTAATATAATGATGGGCAGCCAGTCAAATTTTCAAGCCATATTTATATGTATATCTGGTTTGAAAAATTCTATGAAAACTATCTTTAAACATCCAAACCTGTAGAGCGATCATGTTTGTTCATTTTTGTTTACCTGATTTCCAATAATTTGAACATTTTTAACTATTTTAACAACTCATCGACACAGCCTTGTTCATAAGTACTTCAAATTATTTTTTTTTGAGAGCTCTTAAAGTATTTCTCAGTCAATCCCATGGGTCTTAAAAAGTTGCATTTTTTTTCCTTGGGTCACCACAGAAGCAAGGAAGTCATTTTCATTTCCACGTACAATAAATCAATGAACATTTATAGAACACCTATTTTGTTCTGGGCCTTAGGCTAAGCAATGTGGTGGATACAGTGATGAATAAGAGATGATCTCTGCCCTCGAGGCAAGCCAGGTTCTCAGATAAAAAGATACCAAACAAACAATACAGGGCAGCATATGATAAGCGGTAAATGAGTGGCATGGGAAATAAGAGTTCCAGGGTTTCAGAGGTGGGAGAGATCACTTTGGCCTGAGGTGGTTAGAGAGGGCTTCAGGGAGTACGTAGGAGATGGCGTGGACCGTGGGGGGCTGATGGCTTAAAACAAGTAAGTAGATAAGGGAACAGCATGGCCAGCAGAGGAAAGCGAGTGAAGAGGGGTAGAGCTGTGTGATCTGACCAGGGAAGTAAGCGAGCAGCCTCTGTAGGTTATCATCATTGTTAGGCCAGGCACAGGACACAGAGTTGGCCTACATCTTACTTGAAGACAGGCATATGGATGATAGCAGAGGCAACACTGGGAGGGCAAAATGCAAGACTTAATTTGCAAGTGAACTACAGCAATAGTGGGCCCTGGTCCTCTCACCTAGAGAGCTAGAGAGGCCCAGAGATGGACACCTGCACAGCTCTGAGAAGCTGTTTCTCCTCAACATAGAAGCAGGACCTTGGGGTGGGAGGACCACTGGAATCCATGCTGTACTGCGAATTAATCTGTAAACGTCATGAAATCATTTATGAAACTGTGTCTCAGGATCCTCCCCTTTCAAATAAGATGCAGTGGTTCCCCCTGATTCCTTCCAAGCACCCAGTGGATGGCCTGAAACCGGTAGTAGAACTGAACCCTACATGTGCTATGGTTTCTCATGTACATACATACCTATGATAAAATTTAATATATAAATTAGGTACTGTAAGAGATTAACAACAGTAACTAATAACCAGTAATAGAACTATTTTACCAATATACTATAATAAAAGTTATGGGACTGTGCTCTTGATTTCTCTCTCCTCCAGTAATTTTTATATTTTCAGTCCAAACCTATTCTTTAATCTATGTACCCATCCCTTACTTGCAATAAATAGCTTGGTGTTACTCATTTCAGGGGATCCCTTGCTGGAATCTTTTTATAGGCCCGATGCTTTCTGGTGAAAACACATTGCTAATCAATTGGAACATGTTTTCTGTTCTTGTGTCTCATCCACAAAGGTAATGCCTTTTCCATATTAACTAAGCACTGAGCATATGACATGCACTGCGGTTACAACTTTTGCAGTTTGAGGTGTGACAGCAAAACCAGCTTGAATTCCTTTTACACAATTTCATAGACAGAGGATTTGTTCTTACCATAGATCTTATCAACCTCAGCACACGATTTTTTCTTTCTTGTTAAGTTGAAAACTTCACCTTTGCGCTTAAAGGAAACACTTTATGGCTTCTCGGGATATCCACATTGCCAGCCTCACCTCTCTTGTGTTTTGGGGCCATTATTAAGAAAAACAAGGGTTACTTGAACAAAGGCCACTAAATGACTAACTACAGGTGGGTAGGGTATACAGTGAGTCTACAATGGGCAAAATTCATGTCCCAAGTAGGGTAGAGTGGGATGGTGCGAGATTTCATCACACTACTCAGGATAGTGTGCACCTTAAAACTTATGGGGTGCTTGCTTATTTCTAAAATGTTCCATTTAATGTTTTCGGACTGTGGTTGACCATGGGTAACTGAGACCATGGAAAGTGAAACCGCAGCTAAGGCGGGGACTACTGTATTTGGACTAGGTAATTTCTGCCGTCTCCTTCAGTGTTTCTTTGCTGTCTCTCTGTGAAGTAACGATGTTTAATACTGTACGCTTTTTAACCAGTAAGCTGATTATCAAGGCCTTTTCTTTACTGAAAACAATGAAGTTATCTATTTTGTATTATTCAAAATAGTAATCAGAACTAAATAAAACCTCTTTCCACGTGGTCCTTACTAAATACAAGTAAAAACAATGTAGGTTAATGATTAAGACCTCAACGTGGGTTCAAATCTTGGTTTTTTCACTTAACTAACTTTGTGACCTTGAGCAAGTTACTTAATTTTTCTAGATCTCTTTATCTGTAAAGGAAAAAGATTGACAATAGTACCTTCGGATTATGATTTACTGCAAGAGTATACATGAAAGTGCTTAGCTGGTGGCGGCCATGTGGAAAGTATTTAATGAATGTTAACTCTTTTAACATTGTTTTAAAAGATTTTATTTATTTATTTTTAGACAGAAGGGAAGGGAGGGAGAAGGAGACGGACAGAAACATCAATGTGCAGTTGCCTCTCATGTGGCCCTCACTGGGGACCTGGCCGGCAACCCAGGCATGTGCCCTGCCTGGGAATTGAACCAGCGACCCTTTGGTTCACAGCCTGCACTCAATCCACTGAGCTACACCAGCCAGGGCATCTTTTATCATTATTAATATAATCCCTTTAGCTGTCATTGTCATTAATTAACTTTAAGTAACATAGGAACTATATTATCAGGTCATTATAAACCTGCATGTGTTATAGGCATTATAGTTTGACAAGCAATAATAGAAACCCAGTAAGACTAGAAATTTGAGGCAGAAAATAACTAAAGTTTAAGGTAGGAAGGAGCTAAGTGCCTGGGGATAAATAATTGGAAACAGAGGTATCCAGTGAAAGGCAGAAATACCTCAAAAGCCCTAGAGTCACAGTAAACAGCACCTGGAAAGTGAACCTGCAAAGTGATAAGATGATACAGTTCTGGACACCTGATTATTACAAAGGTGTTAACCAATAAGAAAGAATGAAAAGCAGAAAAAAAAAGGGCTTGGGGGACTAAAATTTGATTGAAGATTTTGAAAACTAGACATCTATATCACAGTATAGCGTATCTGTCTTACAATATGCTTGTCAGATTTACAGATGGGGAAGGTGGAAATATCCAGGAGGGAGTGAGATAAAAGATTGGTGGGCGAATGTTCTCTCTGCCCGTAAGTAGTGGGATCAATTCAAGTAGAGTATGGCTGCTTCCCTGGGGACAGGAGAGAGAGAAGTCATTTACATCCCATCAGGACGGATCTCCAGAGAATACACTGTGGGGAATCGTCCACAATTGGTGATGACTACACAACATAACGTTTCCAGTTCGTGTGGAGCAATTCCACACTTCAGCCGCTCTGGATGGGGGCACCACTGTGCCTCCACAGAAAGAAGGCCTGTCAGAATAAGAGTCAATATTTGCACAGTGCTTACAGTGGTGCTTGGCACTGATTACATGCAATATAAATGTTTATTAAAAATTAAATGTAGAATTTCTGAAAATATTTGGCAACCAAATTAGAAATCTTTAGTCTTGCTCCAGGGATGTGCAGATCTATGGAAAAGGCAAGCAAGTATAAAGTCAAGCCAAGAAAATTCTTTCGAAAGCCGTGAGATTGCTGTTCCGACCCTGGCCAATGTTACAAAAACTGGAGGCCAGTTTGTGTAAGACACCCCACCCCCTTCAGCTAGCAGACAGAGCCAAAGTTTTGGGAGGAAAACCATACAAAATTTCACAAGATTTCTGTTCTAAAAGAGTTTTCATACTAGAGCCTCTGGGGTGCCCAGCCCCTCTCAACTCTGTTAAATTTTAAACATCTGTTAAGAGTTTGCTGTTGATCACAAACTTTCGGTCGCTTTGCCGCTGCTCAGCTGCTGACACACACCTGCATGCCGTTTGTGCCGTTGCCCTGGAAATTCCAGATCAGTCTCTTGGCATCGGCAAGAAGGACCACTCTTTCCTGTAGGAAGCTATGTTGGACTCTACCTCTGTCTGGGCCATTGCCAGGTAGGTATCCACTGCAGAGGGAAGTTTCGTTATCAGTATTACAGGTTCTTCTCTCTTCTAAAGGTCTCTCTTGCCTTCTTTCTTTATCCTTTTCCTCAAAGAAAATACAAAACTCTGTGGCCCTTCTCCCCAAGCCCCCAATGATTATTTATGGAATCCCATTGTCCAGTAGGTGATTGGACCAATTTGAAGTTGTGCTGATAGTGGATCAGTCTCCCTAGACTTTCTCCTAAGGCCACAGAATGTCTGCTGTGACTCTGCTTCAGACTCAGCCTCCTGAGGAAGGTGGTGTGGTAGAGGCTTAGTCCAAACAATGAATGCTGACAGTTGCCTGTTGTCAATACTTTACAAAAGACTTTCATTTGTGTTATTTGATAAAATTCTTACAACTATACTGAGTGAAGAGCCAGGTGAGCATTATCATTATTCTTCTTATACACATAGGTAAACACATACATATTATATGATAGAGCCAGAACTCCAATTCAACACTTTTGGATGAAAGTTATAAGCTCTTTGTCCTGCCAAGGGTTGAATCTGATGTCCAGAAATAGAGAATTCATTTTAAAATTTCTACTAGATTGATCAGTTTTGATGTTCTTCTGATAGGTCATAATCACTTTCTTCATAATGAGATGAAAAGTTTCTTCTGCAGATTTTAACTTTTAGTGATATGTTTAGTCCTTTTTTTTAACCTTCCATGACTCAGAATATTCAGTACTCCTATTTATTTAATTATAAAAACAATAAAATCATAAAAGTTTATGAAATAGGAAAAATATTCATAAGTCTTTCACCTAACATAATTTAACATTTTCTTTAACACCTTCCAGGCTTTGTTAAAAAACATGTTTTTAAACACAACTGTGACCTGGAGAGCATTATGAGAAGTAAAATAAGCCAGTCAAAGAAAGACAAGTACCATGTGCTTTCACTCATATGTAGAATCTAATGAACAAACTGAATTAGCAAACAAAATAGAGACAGGTTCATAGATACGAAGCAGGCGGATAGCTGTTGGGGGCTTGGGGACTGGGGAGGGTGGAGGGATTGAGGAAAAAAGGAAGAAAAACTCATAGGCACAGACAACAGTGTGGTGATTGCTGGGGGAGGGGGGGGAGGGGAGGAGGGTAAAGCAGGGATAAATGGTGGTGAAAGGAGACTTGACTTGGGGAGTTGAACACACAATACAGGATACAGGCGATGTGTTGTGGAATTGTGCACCTGAAACCTGTATAATTTTGCTAACCACTGTCACCCCATTAAAAAAAAACCCACTAACCAAACAAACAAAAAACAGTGTGGCTGAAAGACCTAACCATCCAAGTATATTAAATATGTAACATTTCTGTTTATATCCATAGACGTATTGCATTGCCATACCAACATAAAGGCTTTCCTCTTATTTTAACAGTTTCTAACCCCGAACTCGGACATCAGATTTGATGTATGGATTTAAACAATAACACCCCCCCCACCACCAGAAACCGACTCATGATTCCCTTAGATGAGTCCATGGGGTAAAAATAAAGCGTTTGGATTCAGGCAACCTTGATATTTACTAACTTTGAAAAGTTATTAAACTTTTAAAAGTCCCAGTTTTCACATATGTAAAAGGGAAGTACAAGATTGCTCTCGTGAGCTTGCGTTCATGCAAACTGAGATAACACTGGTACAGTCACTGACACAGAGAAGTAGCCTACATGGGCAAGAAATGCCCATTCTCGCTATCAAGTAAGCAAGTAAATAAATAAATCAATTAATATAATTGCAATCAGTGCAATTTAATTTTGCATTATAAATTTTACCTCACGTGATAGCATAAATATATTTCCATTCTATTGTGCATTCATAGTATATTCTGTAATGCAATCATTTCTGTATTGTTGAATTTAAGCAGCTTCTAGTTTTTCACTGCTATGAACAAAGTTATAGTGAAAATCTTTTATCATAAAATTATTCTTTCATCTAAACATATCCTTAGGGTAAACTTCTAGAAGTGAACTCCTTGGTAAAAAAGGTATGGGTCTTGTTTCACATTGCCAAATTTCTTTCCAAAAATGTTATATAAAATTATAGTGCAACTGCAAGGGTAGAGCATATTTTTCCCTGTGCTCTTATTGATATTTGGAATTATCTTTTACTCTTTGTTAGTAGTTACAAAAAGGCTCCTCAATGTTTTTATTTATGCTTTTCTAATTCCTATCAAGCTAAATATCCTGTCCTCATTGTTTACTAGTTGTATTTTGTTTATTCATTGAATTTTGCATCTTTTAATTTCTGGTTCTAGAAGTAATACCAATACATTTTTCCTGAATTTTATATAGCCAGAGTCTCTGAAAGGATCAGCAGGTATAGGGCATGAGTACTCTAAAAAAATGCATTCTCTAATTTTCCATTGGAAGTGTCTCTGATTCTCCTTTAGGATGTAGGAATTCCTGTGGGCATATCTGAACGCACTAGGGGTCTGAGGCATGTGTTTCCATGGTTGATGTGAACTTTTGCTGCCATGGATCGACCTGCTGGAGTTTCTTCTGTATGCGAACACTGATGTGGCATTGGTGATGGTGGGGAGCAATTGGCAACAGTTTGCATTTTTCAACCTAAATTTGGTCAATTGCGATTTTTTAAAAAAATGAATGTTCTAGAAAGTAACTTCTATTTTTCTCCTTTGGTTTTCCTTATGCACAGTTTTCCTCATGTTCAAGCGAGGAGAACTTTTGAAAAATATTTGCTCTATGGTAATAGAAAATCTACCACCACATTAAACACATTTTAAAGCAAATAGTCTTTGTGCAAGGCCATGTGTTTTCTGTGATCCATGCAATCTGTGACACTGATTAACAAGGCCTGTCACATGTGTCACACCTGCTCACCCTTCAGGGACTGTGCACACTGTCCTCTCTCCAAAGGCACTGCCCTGCTGGTTTGCCAGGCAGCCTCTTCTTCCTCGTAGGCTCCCTTAGTTAGTATCCAGTGTGAATAATAGAAACCACATGAGCTAGCTTAAGTAGAAAGCAATTTGACAATTTACACATCTGTGTAATTACTGCCACAATAAGATGTAGGTTTTCATCACTTCGTAAAATTCCCTCGTGTCCTCTTCCAGTCACTCCCACACCGTCAGCCCGAGACAGCTGATCTACTTTCTGTCACTGTAAATTAGGTTTACCTTTGCTGAAATTTCATATGGGTATAGTCATGCGGTAGGAATTCTTTGGAATCTTCTTTTACTCAGCATAGTGTTTTTGAGATTTGTTCACGTCGTGGGGTGTATCAGAAGTTAATTTCTTTATGTTGTGGAGTAACATTCCATTGTATGAATAAGTACAGTGTGTTTATCCATTCGCCCATTGATGGGTATTTGGGATGCTTCCAATTGGAGCTGTTAAAAATGAAGGGGCACAAGGCTGAAATACAGAATCAATGGCTTTCCTATATACAAACAATGAACAAGTGGAATTTGAAATTAAAAACACGATACATTGTACATTAGTACCCCCAAGGTGAAATGCTTAGGTACAAATCAAAGAAATATGCACAGGGTATATGTAAAGACTACAAAGCTGCAAAATTCTGATGGAAGATATCAAAGAAGAACTAAATACATGGAGAGATACTCCATGTTCATGGATAGAAAGACTCACTATTATCAAGATGTTGGTTCATCCCAACTTTGTCTATAGAATCAATGAAATTCCAATCAAAATTCCAGCAGGTTACTTTATGGTTATTTACAGATTCATTCTAAAGTTTATATGAAGAAGCACGAACCCAGAATAACCAACACAATATTGAAGGAGAAGAACAAAGCTGAAGGACTGATGCTACCTGAATTTAAGACTTACTGTAATGCTATGGTAATTAAGACAGTGTGGTATTGGTGGAAGAACAGACAGATCAATGGAATAGAACAGAGGACCACAAAGAGAACCCCATGAATAATTGATTTGTCAACTGATCTTTGACAGGGAGCAAAGGAAATACAATAGAGCAAAGACAGTCTCTTTAACAAATGATGCCAGAACAACTGAATATCTGCAAATGAATCTAGATGCAGACCTTAAAGCCTTCACAAAAATAACTCAGAATGGATTATAGACCTAAATGTAAAACCCCAAACTATAAGACTCCAAGAAGTTAACATAGGAGGAAACCTAGTTGACCTTGCATATGGTGATGTCTTTTTAAAAATATATTTTATTGATTATGCTATTACAGTTGTCCCATTTCCTCCCCTTTATTCCCCTCCACCCTGCATACCCCCTTCCACCCACATTCCCCACCTTTAGTTCCTGTCCATGGGTCGTACATATAAGTTCTTTGGCTTCTACATTTCCTATACTATTCTTAACCTCCCCCTGTCTATTTTCTACCTACTTTTTGTGCTACTTATTCTCTGTACCTTTTACCCCTCTCTCTCCCTCCCACTCTCCCACTGATAAACCTCCATGTGATCTCCATTTCTGTGGTTCTGCCCTGTTCTAGTTGTTTGCTCAGTTTGCTTTTGTTCTTGTTTTAGGTGTGGTTGTTAATAACTGTGAGTTTTCTGTCATTTTACTGTTCATGTTTTTGATCTGCTTTTTCTTAGATAGATCCCTTTAACATTTCATATAATAAGGGCTTGGTGATGATGAACTCCTTTAACTTGACCTTATCTGAGAAGCACTTTATCTGCCCTTCCATTCTAAATGATAGCTTTGCTGGATAGAGTATTCTCGGATGTAGGTCCTTGCCTTTCATGACTTGGTATACTTCTTTCCAGGCTCTTCTTGCCTGTAAGGTCTCTTTTAAGAAATCAGCTGACAGTCTTATGGGAACTCCTTTGTAGGCAACTGTCCCCTTTTCTCTTGCTGCTTCTAAGATTCTCTCCTTATTTTTAATCTTGGGTAATGTAATTATGATGTGCCTTGGTGTGTTCCTCTTTGGGTCCAACTTCTTTGGGACTCTCTGAGCTTCCTGGACCTCCTGGAAGTCTATTTCCTTTGCCGTATTGGGGAAGTTCTCCTTCATTATTTGTTCAAATAAGTTTTCAATTTCTTGGTCTTCCTCTTCTCCTTCTGGTCCACTGTAATTTGGATGTTGGAATGTTTAAAGATGTCCTGGAAGTTCCTAAGCCTCTCCTCAGATTTTTGAATTCTTGTTTCTTCATTCTTTTCTAGTTGAATGTTTCTTTCTTCCTTCTGGTCCACACCGTTGATTTGAGTCCTGTTGCAGGAAAAGAAGCGACCAAACTCCTGATGAGAGGTATGAGTCACAGACCCTTTATTACGCATGCGGACCCTAGGGAGAAATCTCCAAATCCAGGGCCCTTTGGAGGTTGTGACTCCACGTCCCCGTAAGAGAGTACATAAAACTTGCTCAAATAGTTCCCGTTCTGTTGACAGGGAATTTCCCATTATTATTATTATTATTATTATTATTATTTATTTATTTATTTTTAACTCTCCGGCACCGCTCCCTGCTACTTTTGTTTTCACTTACCGGGCCCCTGTAGCAGCGGTCCTCTCAGGCTCCCAATATTCCCACGAAGCAGGACTCTTCAGGTCCCTGTTCCGGGCGCCACTCTGCCGCAGCCCGCTGCAGCAGGGTGGTCGTGGGATAGGGTGAGGGACTAAATAAAGGAGAGGACCAAATGCTCTGCTGGCATAAGGCAACTTTATTCAGAGCTACAAGTCTTTTTATACACATCAGGGATAGATAACAACTAGCTGAATACAAAGGCCAAGTTATCTGTCACTCCCTTGAGAACAAGTCCTTCCTCTTG
>PVJI01002178.1:0-122535 GCA_004026765.1 Micronycteris hirsuta | reverse complement strand
ACGGCCCCAGTATGTCTTGTTACTCATAGAATGACCTTGCAGCGGAACACTGATTATCAAGAACATGCTCTGCTCAGGGTTGAGAAACAGTCAAGGCCTGAGGAGTTGTCAAGGCCGGAAACCAGGCCTAGTCACCACATCTGCGGTGCCAGACCCTATCCACGACCCTATAAGACCCTCCTGGGCTACTACAGAGTCCCAGTTTCCTTCCCATCACTACTGGTTCCCTATACATTTTCCTTTATTTCACTTAGCATAGCCTTCATTTTTTTCATCTAAATTGCAACCAAATTCAATCAATTCTGTGAGCATCCTGATTACCAGTGTTTTGAACTGTGCATCTGATAGGTTGGCTATCTCTTCGTGGCTTAGTTGTATTTTTTCTGGAGCTTTGATCTGTTCTTTCATTTGGGACATTTTTTTTTTCTCAGCATGCCTGTTACATATAAGGGGCGGAGACTTAGGTGCTCACTAGGGTGGGGCAACCCACGTTGCTGCTGTGTTGTGATGCTGTCTGTGGGGAAGGGGTATGAGAGGGAACAGTGGCACTTGCTCCTCTCTCTGCTGGCTTTCAGTCACTTTCCCCGCTACCCACAAGCAAATCATACCCATCTGGTGCTGATTCCTGGGTGAGTGGGCTTGTGTATGTTCTAGGACCCTGTGGGTCTCTCCAACAAACCCTCCTGTGAGGCTGGGGGTTTCTTCGACTGCTGCTTCAACCCCCAGAGGTATTTTCAGTCAGTGGTTTGAGGCTTTATTTCCACGCTGGAACTCTGGGTTGTGTGGTCGGTCTGGCTCCCCAGCTGTTCCTCCTGGTTTATCTGCACGCGAATTTGGAGCCGCCTGCTCTGCCAGCTGCCACCTTGCTGGGTCTGCCAGCTGCTGCCTTGCCCTCCCTGGTTCTCCAGCCACTGCCTTGCCACAAGTCCTCTCTGTTCGCTGCCCATCTCCACCCCTCCTGCTGGTCTGGATGAATGTTTCTTCTTTAACTTCTTGGTCGTTGGACTTCCATACAGTTTGATTTTCTGTCAGTTCTGGTTGTTTTTTTGTTTTTAAATGTGTTGTTGTCCTTCTTTTGGTTGTGCGAGGGGGCACAGTGTGTCTACCTATGTCTCCCTCTTGGCCAGAAGTCCCTGGTTATGTCTTTTTATATAAAACACCAAAGGCACAGTCTTTGAAAGATATAATTGATAAGCTGAATTTACTAAAATTAAAAACATCTGCTATGTGAAAAACAATATCAGGAGAATTAAGAGACAAGTTACAGATTGGGAGAAAATATTTGCAAAAGACAAATTAGATAAATCACTGTTATCCCAAATATACCAAGAACTGTTAAAACTCAATGGTAAGAAAACAATTGGGCCAATTTAAAAAAAATAGGCCAGAGACCTGAACCAAAGAAGATACAAAGATGGCAAAAACGCACATGAAAAGATGCTCCACGTCATGTCATCATGGAATTGCAAACTAAAGCTACAGTGAGTACCACTACACACCTATTAAAATGGCCAAAATCTGAAACATTGATAACATATGTTTGTAAGGACATGGAGCATCCTTACACTCCTATGTTGCTAGTGGGAGCACAAAATGGTATAGCCACTGTGGAAAACAGTTTGGTAGTCTTACCGTCTTTCCATCTTAACCATTTTTTAAAAGATTTTATTTATTTATTTTTCAGAGAGAGGAGAAGGGAGAGAGAAAGAGCAATGTATGGTTGCCTCTCACATGGCCCTCACTGGGGACCTGGCCTGCAACCCAGGCATGTGCCCCGACTGGGAATCGAACCGGGACCCTCTGGTTCCCAGCCCGCGCTCAATCCACTGAGCTACACCAGCTGGGCCATCTTAACCATTTTTAAATGTATAGTTCAGTGGTATTAAATACTTCCACGTTTTTGTGCACCCATTACTACCATTCATCCCCATAATTCTTTCCATCTTGTAAAACTAAAACTCTAGTCATTATAAAATAATTACCTATTCTGCCTTCCTCCAGCCCCTGGAAACCACTATTACATTCCATTTTCAGTTTTCTGAGGAAACTCCATACTGTTTTCCACAGTGGCTGCACCAGTCTGTATTCCCACCAACAGTGCACTAGGGTTCCCTTTTCTCTGCATCCTCTCCAACACTTGTTGTTTGTTGATTTGTTTATGATGGCTATTCTCACCAGTGTGAAGTGCTATCTCATTGTGGTTTTAATTTGCATCTCTCTGATGGCTAGTGATGCTGAGCATTTTTTCATATGGCTCTGTATGTCCACCTTGGAGAAGTGTCTGTTCAAGTCTTTTGCTGATTTTTAAATCGGGTTGTTTGTCTTCCTGGATTGGAGTCGTATGAGTTCTTTATATATTTTGGAGATCAAACCCTTGTCCGAGGTATCATTGGCAAATATGTTTTCCCATATGGTTGGTTCTCTTTTCGTTTGTGTTTGTGAGTATATTAGTGTACCTAGAAGACTTGAGTAATCAGAGAAAGTTATAAGAGCATCATGAGAAGTTTAAAATGGACAAAGTATAGAAGGCAGAGGGGGGACTGGGGAAGGCTGATAGAACGTGAGGCTAGAAAGATAGTTTATGACAGATCATTGAAGAGTCCTAAATCTGCTGACAATCAATTTGTACTCTAAAAATACAAAGCAGTACCTTAAAATGGGTTACTAAAATATACTTGGTTAACAAAAAAAAATAAGAAAAAAAAAATAGGAAAGCAGGAATGAAGGACAAAAACAGGTGAGACAAATAGAAAATGTGCAGTATAATAGTTGACCTAATTCTAACCATATCAATGACTATTTTACAAGTAAGTGGTCTACACCCTGCAAAGAAAAGAACTTTGTCAAACTAGATAGATTAAAAACCAAGACCCAAATATATGCCATCTATAAGAGATACACTTTAAATAAAAAACAGATAAAAAATAAAAGGTCAGGAAAAGGTATATCAAGCAAATAATAAAAAATGTTAGATAGATTTCAAGACATTAAAGATAAACAAGAACATTTTATAGTAATAAACAGTACATCAAGGAGACAGAACAATTATAAACATGTATCCACCCAATGACAGAGCTTTGAAACCATGAAGCACATAGTGAATAACACTGTCAATCTTCGTGACCCAATTGAAACTTATAGAACATTACACCCAACAACTTTGGAATATAGTTTTTCAAGTGCATATTAAATGTTTACCAAGAGAGACTGTATGTTGGGTCACAATTAGTGCTCAATGAATTTAAAAATAATGAAATATTACAGACTATGTTCTCTGACCACAACAGAATTAAATTAAAAAATCAATGTAAAAAGATATCTAAAACACTTTTATTCTGGATACAATGAGATAAGCAGATACCACTGTGTTTATCCCTCTGAATACAACTAGAAAACCTGGACAGAATGCTTGGAGCAGGTAGTTTATGAATCTGAAAGTAAACAATAGCAGATAGATTGGAGGAAAAGACCAGAATTTGAAATACCACCCAGCCTGTGGTGATTTTACCTCCCTGCCTTGATATCTCCCTGTGTGAACTGAACACAGCCTGAAACCCAGAGGTGGTCATCAGCAGAGTAAGAGAGAGCTTCAGAAGTCCTCTCATTCTGGCTCAAAGAATAGGAAAAGAAACTCCTAATGATGAGAGAGTACAGACATTTCCTTTTTCTTTCTCTCAGTTCTCTCACTCCCCAGCCCACAAGCAATCTTATCGCAGTGATAACAGGGATTGCAAGGAGAGCCCACAGGAGCCAAAGCTCTGAGAGTGGAGAACTTTCCTCTCTCCTAAGTGTAGCTGTAGCCCAGTGTGGAGGGGAAAACATGATGCTTTCTCTCTCTCTGTTTCCCTGTCCTTCTGTCATTTGCTCCCAGATGTGGGCACAGTCACACAGGTGGGCAACCTAGTGGGGTAACTGAAACAGCTAGAGGACTAAGAAGGGCAGCTTTGGGTAACCAGAAAAAGCTGACTTTTTGAAGAATGTATTTTCCCTTTCTTTCTATAGAAAATTCTTCATTTTGAGTCTGATGCTTTGTGATGAACTGAGTCCCCTTATCTGTTCCCCGCTGGAGTTCCAGGTAGGTGGTGGTTCCTCCTTTGGGTATCATCTCTAGAAGCACACAGTGCCCATCTGGCTTTCATTGGTGATGTGCATTTTGATCATCTGGTCAAGGTTTTTCTGATCCTTGATTTCACTTTAAGGGTGTGAAACTATCCTGTTCCTCATCAAAAATTGCCCCTAGATATAGTTGCAATTAATGATTATTTCCTGCACCACCTCTACATTGGCTAGTCAACATTTGACCTATTATAAGCAAGAGCTCTTCATTCCTCCAATTTTTCATTTACCTATTTGATACTTATATGGTCTTACTAATACAAATTCAAATGTTCTCAGGGTTTATAATTCATTAATGTATTCAATTACTTCAATGTTCAAATGGTCCCAGTTGGTGTCCCTTCAAGATGACGCCTGTGTTCCCATGACATGTCTTTCTCTTTCACTCTCTCACCTTCCCTGTGATCTGGGATTCCTTTGAAATATAGTCGGGTTCATTCGTCTCCATTTGCTTTCAGAGTTAGGGTCCGCCTCTTCCCATTTTTACTGACTTCATTTTAATTTGTTAAATATGTAGAATTATAACATGTTGCCAGAAGTCAAACTACATAAAATGTATATGCAGAGAAATGCTGCTTCCTCCTGAATCCTTTAACTACAACCCCTTGTAGTTGTCCTCTGGTTTGCTCTTCCTTTTCTTTTTCTTTTTTTAAATATAAAGATAAGCAGAGATTACAATTTTTCTATCTCCCCTTCTTTTTTAAACAAAAGATAACTATATACAAGTTGTTTGGCACTTTTTAAATTTTTTATTTAAACATATCTCCTGGAAATAAATTCCTATCAGTTCATAAAAATTTTTCTCATGCTTTTTTATAGACACATAGCACTTCATTGTGTATACGTAGTATGGTTTACTCACCTAATATCCTACATTTAGACATTTAAAAATTTGCAATATTCTCAATTACGAAGAATACTGCAGGGAATTACCTTATGCCTGTGTATTTTCATATTGTTGGAGGTGTATTTTAAGGGTGAGTTTCTAGAAGTGGGGCTGCTGGAACAACGTGCAAATGCATGTGTGGCACTGTTAGACACTCAGAATCCCCTTTACAGAGGCTGTATCCCCACAGCAACATCTGGGAGGGCACGTTCTTCCACACCTGCCCGGAGCTGTGTCTAAATTTCAGATATTTAATTTGATTTAGTCCATGAGTTTTTTAAGAAAAAAAGCATTTTGTAATTCATCATTTCTTGGGGGAATGACTTGAAAGCAGAATGTTGTTCATCCATTCAGTTTATTTAACTTTGAATCCATTCTACAATTTATTTAAATAATTTCTAATGATAGACATAAAGGTTGTTTTTTATTATTTGCTATTATAAGGAATGTAGCAATGAACATATTTATGGATAAATCTTTTAACATATTCTTATTTTTTAGAATAAAATCCTAGACATGGAAGTCCTATTTCAGTTGGATAAAATTTTAAATTTGGTAAAAATTTCTGTTCCAGTTTATAGCTATTAGCAAGGTATGAAAATGCAGTTTTCTGGAAAGAATAGCTATGTCATTAGTATCTTAACTTTCTATTGTTTATTGAGTTAAAATTTGGGGCATATTTATATTTGTTCCTCTGCAAATTGTCATATTATGGTCTTTGCTTGATAGTTCTTGACAGGAAAACATGTCATTTAAAAAGGTAATTTCTTTCTTCATACAACCCCCTCAAAGAGAAAAAGACCAAGTATAGCTGAGGGAAGTCTAATAAGAAAAAATATATATGTACATATATAATATGGATACATAATAAGTATATACATGTATGTATGTATATAATGCATTACTTCATGTTGGGCTTTTGCTTTCTGAAATCCTCATCCTCAGTTTGTCCCTCTAGGATAGGTGAATTAGTCTTTTATTGTGTTCCTAAACTGTAATGGTAAGAGGTAGCAAAAAAATTAATAATTACTTTCCAAAAGCCATTTATGGCTCCTTTTACCCTTGCCTGCCTTGATCATAGAGGTTTGGAAATCCCGAAGCTTGACCCTTACAGTTAGCAGTGGTCATGTGACTTGCTTTTACCCAGTGAAATTTGGCTATTCGTCTCTAAGGAGAAATTTCCTTCTCAAATACAAAAACACAAAGCCCTGCTACAAGAGAACCCATGACCTTCTTCTTTCCCCCTCCTTCTACCTGATTTCTAGAGGCAGGACTCACAGCTGGCCACACTACAGATAGACAGTATAGTTGTGAAAATGCCGAACTTAAAAAAGCAAATAATTTTGAGGCTTAGTGAAGTTTTGCATCTTACCCACAGGCACCCAGTAACAGAGCCAAGACTCAAATTCAGAATTTTCTGGCTCAAAACTGGGCCATGGCTCACACAGAATGTCTTCTTTTCACTCTCAAAATTTTATGAAGAAGAATTCCAAAATCATGTACAGTAACATCCATGATAAAACCAAGACTATAAAGTGCATGAAGAAAAGAGAAAAATAAAGTTACTAAACCCCATTTTATTCTCATTAATTAAACTTCAGAATGGGCTTTAAATAATACATTAATAAGATAACTTCTTATCATTTTAGATCTATGGAGGCTAAAAATTTAAATAAAAATCTTTCTGTAATCATTACTTTTGACTGTCAACCATATTCTGTAATTGAAAATGAATAAATTTTTTTTAAAAAGATTTGTCCAAGTATGAAATACAGGTACAATTTCTTCTAGAAAATGCTAGAAGTGTTTCTTAGAATTTATATCTTGTTTTGCACAAAATTTAATCAAATATTAAATGTGCTACTTGAATATGAAACTCTACTTAGTATCATAAATATGCAGGATAAAGACTGCCACGGCAGTTTAGCAATGAGAAAATAAAATTATTATTCCTGCATTATAGTCTCAAAACTTTAAAATTTGACTAGTAAAATAGTTCATAATAAAATTCTGGTTAGAATATTAACATTCTGATTTATTATCACATTCCCAAATTTGTTTAACCTCAGCTTTGGCAGGATATTGATTTTAGTCAACATTGACAATTAATACTTAGACAAAGTGGTTATGTGGTGCACATCCTATCCTAGGTCTTTCATGAACTTTAAAAGATTAAGGATTGATCTGCTATAGCAGATCACACATTCATAATCTTGAGTTCTGCCAGCTGGGTCATTTTGGCAGGTACTAAGAGAAAATAAAATACGTGTAGGTGAACATAGAATGAAAGGAGAAGGAAAGACGAGAGACGGTGCAGAGACGGAGACGGAGGGTTGAGAAGAGGCAGATAGCCAGAAAGACCGGTAAAGGAGGAGGAGAAAGAAGAAAGGTAAGCAAGAAGGAGAAAATTGCTCTACGTGGTGGGGAATGGCTGATTACTTTGATAATTACCCTATCCACATAGGTCATCCCTCTGTCTTTATTAGAGACAACCAAAGCATCCCAGACTAGGCAGTATATATCTGGTTTTAGTGGAGACACACACACACACACACACACACACACACGCACGCATGCACGCACACGCGCGCGCCACCAAGCAAAAGAAATTCTACAGCTTCTAAATCTGGACTCAGACGAAACTGTAGAATGTTAGAGCTGAAAGAAACCTCTGACATTATCCTGTCCATTTCCTTATTCCATAAGGACTTGCCCAAGGTCATGCTGCTGGGAGAAGCAGACTGACGGCTGGAACCCAGGTCCTTGGACGTCTAATCCAATGATCCTTCTTCCAAGATGCATGATGCCTTTCCTGCCTCTTTGACTGAAGAAATAAAATTACTTCTGTCAAGGAAAAAAAAAATCTCACTTCAAGTGCATAATTTCTGAAAGGACACTGTAGTAACTAGATTATAGTTTCTTTTTTAAAGGATAAAGAAATTTCAAAATTTTATTTACTGTACTTTTTAAAAGTGAATGGTGAAGATTTTGAAAATATCTGTTTACCAATTTCCTGCTGGTAACAGAACCTCAGCAACAATAAATAAATCACCTTCATACTCTTCTCTGTGAAGCCATTAAGCCGAGAAACATGCTGTTTTTGGCAATACAGAAATCAAAGTGGTAGCACAGCAGAGCAGATCTGTGTTAAAGAACAAAAATCCACAGGCTGCTTCAAATATCAACAAGGAACCCTGAAATTTTCTAGCAATTTCTTTTCATGGCCTTGTGACATTTTCAACTTAAAACTATATTGCTTAACATCAAGGCACTCTGAGAGAGCTTCAGTTGGAAAAGGTAATTTTTGAGTGAGATTCAGCAGAAAAAGGTAATTTTTCAGAGAGGTTCACTGGAAAAAGGTAATTTTCAGAACCAATTGCTGCATTCTTTTGCTGTTATTTTGTCTCTTTTCTAAGTAGCCCTAATGTCATTCACGGGCACTCTATGTCAATACATCCGTTCTGGCTAAGTCGTTTGTGCAAAGTAAGTTTACAGAAACTGTAGCTTTAGGCTGTGTTATTCCAGGGCTGTGAAGATCAAACAATGCAATTTCACTTGGAAGTTTCATCAATTTTGCATCAATGTTGACGCTGGAGCTGGAGGCCTGCACCCAGAATCATAATTTCAGCCACAAAAACAAAATTTTGTTTTTGATGGAGAATCTAATTTCATATGATGATCATTGTGTGGCTCAGTAATGCAGCTCCGTAAACCGTGGCTGCTGACCTGTTATTGATGGGCCAGCAATGGAGGGGCTTAATAGCTGATCTAGACAGCATCAATTCATACTGTTTTGAGATACTAAAGGAAAAATAACTAGTTTTAGAATGCATGTTATTATGTGTTATTTGTATAAGTGGATGAACAAGTATCCTAGAAAGCTGAAACCTTTCATCTGTTCATTTTGGAGAGCTCCGGTCTTTAGAAAGGAAATGATGCAATTCATCTTTAATGGCTTGAAATGAAGACGCTGAAATTATCAGGCCTCTCATGTATTTCTCCTTTGATTATATCACCAGAGAGAAAATGAGGAAAAAAAACCTCCTTCGATGAAAGATGTGAAAGTTGAGGGGCATAAAAAGAAACATTTTAAAGCCTCTTTTTTAATAAAGTAAAACAGCAAGCCTTAATAGGCTAGCATTTTATTTTCTCCTTTAAATTATATGTATTTGCTTTCAAGTAAATATTAATGATTTCCTTTCATTAATTTTTTTTGTTTGGCAATTCAGCCTTTGTGTAACAATTTGTACTAGACAGAAGTTCACACTCGCCGATTAAATAAACATATAGCCAACAAAAGGTACTTTCCAGTCTTCATGTCTGCTCAGTTTCTTTGAACGAACTTCACTCCCAGTTCCATCTACCCCCACCCTCAGCAGCACTGCGGGTTGAATACATTCAAATAATAATGGCCTTTCTATTTAAAATTACCATCTCTTTCTTATAAGAAAAAAAATTGGTAGTTCACCAACATTTAACTATCTTTACGTTGGTTTGTTATTTAGACCACTAAGAAGAAAATTAAATGAATCAAATGTGGTGAGTTTGTTGCCTTTTAACCAAATGGAACATTTTTTCTCTATCTGTAGTTGTTTACACCGCAGTTATATTTAGAAATATGTACGTGTATTTAAAATGTTGTATTGTAGAGTGGTTATAGGTTCACAGCACATTTGAGAGGAAGGCAGACATTTTCCATACACTCCCTACCTCAGCACAGCCACAGCCTCCCCCATTGTCAACAACCCACCGGGGGGAGGTATTTATTGTAATTGATGAACCTATATTGCTGCATCATTTTCACCAAGAGTCCATATTTACCCAAGGTTCACTTTTGGAGTCATACATGCTGTGGGTTTTGACAAACGTGTAATGATACGTATCCACCATTGTAGTATGACCTGAAATATTTCCACTGCCCTCAACAGCCTCTGTGCTCTGCCTATTCATTTCCCCCCTCCTCCTAGCCATCAGTCTTTTTATTCTCTCTATTGTTTTGCCTTTTCCAGAATGTCTTATAGCTGGAAACAAACTGTACGTAGCCTTTTCAGATTGGCCTCTTTCACTTAGTAATACACATTTAAAATTCCTTCATGTCTTCTCAAATCTTGTTAGCTCATTTCTTTTTTGTTGAATAATATTCCATTGTCTAGATGTACCACAGTTTATTTATTCATTCACTAACTGAAGAGTATCTTGGTTGCTTCCAAATTTTGGTAATTATGAATAGAGCTGCTATAAACATCTGTGTGCCTGCTTTTATGTGGACATATGTTTTCAAGACCTTTGGGTAAACACTAAGGACTGTGATTGCCAGATCATGTAAGAACAATAAATGGGAGTTCCTATTATTCCGCATCTTCATCAGCATTTGGTGTTGTCAGTGTTTCAGATTTTGGCTATTCTAATAGGTGTGAAGTGCTCTGTCCTTGCTGTTAAAGATGTTAAAAGAACTGAGATTGAGTTCTTAGGTCTCTGTTTTAGGAATTTCTGTTACCTAGATATGATTCTGATATCCCAAGAGATGTTCTGTGAGAATCAGATTGGTGAGCTGGGTGGCCCTTGACAGGTATCAGATGGGAGATTGACAGGACCATGAATATGGGAGGGTAAATGTTACATGATAAACAGGGGATAAACAGCAGGAACAGCCTAAATCCTCGTATAGTTAAATTACAACTTATGTTGGACTTGAGCTACTAGAATTTTGGTTAATGGCTGAATGTGCTAAATGACTGTTGTCACGGAGACACCCAGTTACGTTTTTAAAGTTAAAATTGGTGATCCTTGTATCCATAATAACTAACTGAATGATACATTGTGTTCTTCCACAATATGTGTTATGGAATTCATTATTAATCACTTTTAAAAAACCTCTGCTAGTCAGGATGTTTGTAGTGTGCTCCCCAAACAATTTACCTTTTCTATTTTCAATTATCTAACTTTCTGGCAAGGACTTTTTGTCATCTAGCACATAAATATTTTACTTAGTGAAATTTTGTTTATTATGTCTTTGTCAGTAAAACTGTCTTGGAAATGCAGGCTGAGAGTTAGTGAGAAGGTCGTATTAGGCCTCTTTCCCCCACTAACCGTAGCCACTTTCGTTGGCCCGTGTTTCTATTTGTGTGAACTCTGGGTTGGCCGGAGCACGGCCGACATGGTGAGCGATGGCGGATGGCAGGAAAGACTCTCTGACATGGCTGAGCAATGACACAGCTCAACAGATGTGGGCACTAACGCCTCAGTCATCTGCATCTTTAGGAAGACAAGATGAAGGTGAGACATACTGCAATCTCTAGCACAGAGTGGAAGGGCCAGAGTTTGGGAATCACTCGGACCAAGTGTTGAGTCCCAGATCTGCCACTCACTGATTACATGGCCTCAGTGTCACTTTTTTATGCCAGTGGTTAGGATGGTTGTTGTGAGGTTAGACAAGACAGTGCATTTATGTACCCAGTCCAGAGCCCTGACTTCCACATAATGGAAGTTAGCATTAAGATATGTACCAAGAGGTAAAATTATTTTACAACAGGATATTTTGTAAGCAGTGGTAGTTATTAAGGTATGTGTCAAGATGTAAAAACATTTTATGAAAAAAGCACAAGTGGATTAAAAGTAAAAAAAAGTCTGAGTGGGTACTGCCTATAGGATGTTAGAATAAGCACAGTTTATTCTAATAACATTCCATTCTATATCAGTGATATCACTTGTGCTCCACAGTTACTTAAGTAAGTAAGTTCTGATGAAGATAAGGTATGCTTGCTCTTGGTGGTTTATGTCTCACTCCAAGACTCTCTGATCGTGAGCTTTGGAGGTGAAAGAGGGAAGGGCTTCACTCACTCTCTGGGAGAAGAGGCTCCACACTCAGCCACGGAGCACAGCCTGTAGAGATAAAGCCGAGCTTAGGCATCGCACATCTTTACGTTTCCAGTGGATACTCTCTGCCCAGAGTAGGAATTCTGTAAATGTTCACTGAGATGATAAGTGATGGGGTGTGGTTTTCATACATGTGCAGCCATTTCTTTAACCTTTTCCCCTAGAAACCAACCTAGTCACAAATGCCTTTGAATAACTGTTTATCACCTATGCTCAATTAGGTCTTGTAACTAAATGTGCAATAACTATTAAATCACTTAAGTGTGTGGCTTATTTTTCTGTTTCAAATTTTAGGCTTTAAAAATCTTCTAGTGATTAATTTTGTTGAAGCTATGCCTTTAAACTCACATTCAGTTTCAAACAGAAAATTATAGGAAACATTTCTATTTCCTAAAGCTGCAACGTCCTAGTCCCAGTGATGAGAGCCTTTCAAATGTTAAAACCAAGTGACATAATGACTTCTTTAAAATGGATTTCTTTTCCCTGGCCAAATTGTCAAAATGTGTGTGCTACTACTGATATGGGTGTATTTTATGCCCTGTGTTAGCTCAACTTCGAGTTGGGAAGATCGATTAGCGGGTTTGAGTCGGCAAATAGACTCAAGGCATTTTATTTTCTGCTTGCTGTGAGCTTTTTATCTTCTCTTCAATGCAGTTTTTCTTTCCCCCTTTATGCTATGGTACTAGCTGAATGCTGATGACCCAATAGGACAACAGCCAAGTTGCATTTAATGGTAATCTGGTGGCCACAGCTGTCCGGTTACCCACTGACACTGAACCAGGCCCCGGGAGCAGAGTTTTCATTCTTGTTTATTCCCGAGAGCAAATCCTGGAATGTTCATTCTTCAGGTTTTAATTCCTGCCCTCCTTCCTTAAAGTCTTCCATAAGGAATCAACTGTGTTCCCTCTCCCCCAACAATAGTAGCTGCCACACATTGACCACTTAGCATTTTCTACTGCTTCCTTAGTTAGTAATAAATGTTGGTCATGGCTTTCCCTGTCTGAGCTCAGTAAATAAATACTTGTCGATTAATTAAATTGCTTCTTCTCACACAGGGTGGCCTAGCAATAGGCTTTGTTTGCAGAATGGTAGCTCATAACATTTGAGCAGGGGAAGTACCACTTTAGAAAACATGCAAAGTGCATACCTCTGCACCAGAAAAGGTATACAGGTCTGTCCAGCAAGTATCTAGTCAGGTACTATGAAAAATAGAGACCTTTACTGAAGAAGATACAAGATACAAGAAATATTGTACGTAGGACAATGACGCCTCGGTCTCCTTCAAAGTAGGCATCTTGAGACCTCACACAGTTCTCTCAGTCTCTCTTCTACTGTTCAAAACTCTGCAAAATCCTTTGTTGGAATCGTCATCAGCTGCCCTGTCATATTTCCCTGAATTTCAGTGACGATCTGGAATCTCTTCCCTTTCAAAGGTGATTTTAGTTTTGAGAATAGCCAGATGTTGTAGGGCACCAAATCTGGGCTGCAGTGGGGCTGAGTCACTGGGGTTATTTGATGTTTCACTGAAAATCTCTGCATGAGACAGGATGCATATGTGGGCTCATTGTCATGATGAAGCTGCCAATCAATAGTTGCTCATAGCTGTGGCCATTTTCATCATATTGCATCTTTCAACCAATGAAGAACATCGAGGCAGTATACCTTATTAATTGTTTGGCTTGGAGGGGTGTACTTGTGATGGACAACACTTTCCTAATCGAACAACACAGTTAACACAGTCTTGATCTTGCTGCAACTTTGTTACACCTTGTTCAGGTGTGGAGAACCAGGCAACTTCCATTGAAACAACTGGGCCTTCATTTCTGGATCATAGCGGTAGACCCATGATTCATCTCTGGTTATGACCTTTTAAGGAAATCTGGTTCATTGGTAGTGGTTTGAATCAAGTCATTAGCAACTGCAGCACAATGTTCCTACTGTCCTGGTAGCAGAAGCTGTGGAACAAATTTTGCCAGGACATGTTTCATGCCAAGATCCTGCATCAAAATCTTGGACACAGTAGTTTTTGGAACCCCCAGATCAACTTCCCTCCACTGTCAGTCACCAATCTTTGTTGATTGCAGCCCATACACGTTCAACATTCTCAGGTGTTCTGCTTGTTGCAGGCCTTCCAGAACATCAGTCACTTTCATCAGATTCTCGACCATCTGTGAAGCATTTGTGCCAAACTTTTATTTGTGCTGCACTTCATTACATCAGCCCTGAAAGCCTTCTGAGTCATCTGAATAGTTTCCATGGAGGAATGTTCAAGCTTAACACAAAATTTGATGCAGATTAGTTGCTCTATTCACTCATTTTGAATGAGACAGCCACACAGTACACATGCGCACTCAATGGTGTCTACCACCCCCACTGACTAGTACAGTGAAGTTGTTGTTCACACATGCGCATTCCAGTCCATTCTCCTTGGCTACCAGGTTATGTGGATGCCATGCAAACTGTTCTCATTATGTTAACAATGGGTGGACTTTTCCAGACAGACTTTGTATGCATATACAAAAACCTTTGCTTATAATTTCAGAAGGTTCCTGACTCTTCCTGAAGGTCATCTAAGAAAGCTTGATGCAAAGAACCTTCCTGTAACAGGGCCCGTACTGTGTGAGAGTCCTTGTGAGACTCTTGGGAGTAAGGCAGAAGGCACCTACTGGCTTCTTTCTCAGCAGGCAGGGAATAGCTTAATTTACAAATGCACATTATCTTAAGGCTCCGAGGTTATGCATGCACTTGTATCTGAACATTTGTATCTACACAGTGTGAGACAACAATATATAGTGGAGGAATCAATTGAACTTACACTAATTAGGTCTGAATTTGAATCCAGGTTCTGTCACTCAATGTCTATGTGAACTTAGCTAAGCCACTTAATATCTCTGGTCCTTCATTTTCCTATCTGTCACCTAAGGATGAAGCTAACATTTATCTCAGACAGAGATGCAAAAACACTTAGCTCTATTTTTCTCCTCCTGGGCAAAAGGCAACTTTGAATGTAATTCCTGGACTGGAGTTCTTAGGGTTGGTAGGCTTCACAGGTAGGATATTCCCTGAGGCCTCCCAGTGATACAGAAGGGCTGAAGGCCTTCAGCATTGGGTAGAGGAAAAGGAATTGGGGTTGTAAATATTGAGTTAACCCTATAAAGCCCAAGAGAGCAAAGCTTTCATCTCTTTGTTTAATGCTGTATTCCAAGCACCTAGAAAGGAGGGAATTTGGTAAGCACTTTAAACTCTTGTTAAAGGAGTAAATGAATGAGTGGCTGAATTTGCGTGCACAGACTGTACAAGTTAGTTACGTTTGAGAAAACTGGAGTTACATATATAAACAATATTGTTTAAAAAAATGTGTGTCTCCTGCATTGGAAGCCTCAATGTTAAGATGGCAGTTCCCCCCGAATTGATCTATAGATACAATACAACCCTAATCAAAATTCTAGCTGTTTTTTTAGTTTTTTTAAATCAAATTAATAAGCTTATTTTAAAAGGTATATGGAAATACTATAAAGGATCTAGAAAAAGCCAAATAATTTTTTAAAAGAACAAAGATAGAGGACTAACTCTCCCTGATTTCAAGACTTATTATAAAGCTACACTTATCAAGATAAATTTATATTGGCAAAAAGGTAGACATAAAGATCATTGAAAGAGAATAGAAAGTTCAGAAATAACCCACAGGAAAATTTATTTTTTGACAAAGCAATTTAATGATGGAAAAGAAAGCCTTTAAGCAAATGGCGTTGAATCAATTAGATAGATACGTGGGGTAGAAATGTTTTTGTGTGTGGTATTATTTAATTTATGTTTATTTTGCCAGTCCTTTTGTTGAATTTTGATTTATATTTTTAAAAACTATTACCAGTAATGTTGTAGGGAACATCCTATACATATAGCTTTGAGGGCATGGACAATATTCCTGTAGATTAGATTCTTAGAAGTGGATTGCTAAATCAAAGAGTATATACATTTTAAATTTTGATACATGTTGCCAAGTTTATTTACAAAAATGCTATTATAATTTATACTTCTACAAAATCATATGAGGATATTTTTTGCCCCCACTTTGCCACTTTGGATATAGTATTTTTTTTTCTTCTTTTGATAATCCAATGGGCAAAAAGTGATATGTCATTACTGTTTTAATGATTATTTCTTGGTTGTGAATGAGATTGAGTATATTTTCATACACACTAGTGATTTGTTTCCCTTTTTTGTGATCACCTTTTAAAATTATTTACCAGTTTTTTATTGAATTATCTTCTTTTTCTTATTAATTTATAAAGGCTACTTATATATTATGGATTTTAAACTTTTGACTATTATTGATGACACAGTATTATCTTCCTGTTTGCCATTTGTCTTATAACTTGACTTATGGTTACCTGGAAGTTTTGAATTTTTACGTAGTTAGTCTATCTTTTACTTTATGGGTTATAGCTTTCTTCCTTCGGAACTCCAGCCCACACTAAAATTACTGAAGTATTCTCTGAATTTTATCTAATAGTAATCAAAATCAGGAGGATAAAATTTCCTTTAGAAATAAAAGGCCACATATCAAACAAAATGACTTAGGTGCTTTTCTGGTTCTCCCTCGTATGTAACCTTCTTTATAGGTAAACTGAGGACCAAGGGTTGTTTTCCCCTTCATTTATGTTACCTTTTGGCTCCCTCCCCCTTCATCAGCCACTGGAGTATTTAGATGCTTATTTACTCCAGGAAGAGATATCACAGCAGAAAGAGAGAAAAGTGAGTCAAAACAGAGCTTTTGTGTTTTAAAATAGGTTCTATAGCAAATAGAAGATATAATATTTTGGAAGAAAAGGGCTTTGAGTTATGATAACCTGCTCTTTTAGTTTAGTTTAGTTTAGTTTAGTTTAGTTTAGTTTAGTTTAGTTTCAAAGGCCTACACTCTAAAGGTCTCAGGGCATAAACAGATCTCAGTCCTGCCCCTCCCCAGTAAAAATATGTTAAGAAGAATAGAAAAGAGCCAAGGTTGTCACACTCCCTGACTTGATGGAGTTCATAGGCTTGTTTGCGTGGAGGGAGAAAGATGAGACAGACAAGGTGGCCTGGGTTCCATGGGCCTGAGAGAAGGGGCCTTTGTCCTGTGCACCAATCACTTCCACCCTGGGTTGGCTTCTGGTGGCCAAAAATTCTGAGTTACCGAGAACAGGCAGCCCCTGCAAAGGAAGAGGTATTGTGTTACTGCTGACATCCAGCATGGCGAGTGGCTGGAGGCGGAGGGTGTCTGCACACAGGGCCGGCTTCTTGAGTGAGTTACCTGTGCAGTCACACAGGGTCTCAAACTTCGTTTAATGTTCTCCTGTTGCCCTCTTGGAATTTGTAATACTTTATGAACAAGGGACTAGCATTTCATTCTGCCCCACAAATTATGCAGCTGGTTCTGTCTGCACAAAGAGCCCTGAAACAATTCTAAGTCCCCAGTATAAATGGGAACAATACAATGATGCCCGCCACCCACCAAGGGCGGGGAGAGAAGTAGCAGGGAGAGCGCTGACACCTGAAGAACCTTCATAGCAGGAACAAGGAGGAGGCAACGGTGATACGCACCGACTGACGACTAAAGACCAGATGGGGTGGCAGGCATGTTGGTGGATACCAGCATAGATGGTACATGATACTGTGGACCAGGTGCTCCCAACCAAGGCTTTGACATCCCACAAGTCTCCTGAAACTCACGGTCACCTAGGGAAACACAGGGGAGACCTGGAAGAGCCTGAGCTTTTGTTTCCCACACCTGACCAAATGGGAGCTCAGAATAAATTTAATCAAAATAATGAAAAATATGACATTTCTTGCATGCATGAATGTATAGACTAAAGATTTTACCTACTACTCTGTAGGTAAAAGTGCGACTTATTTCATGAATAGGTTTATTTATTTGTGTACGCACTGCTACCCACATAAGTATTATGCTTCTTGCTTCTGTGGCGGTTTTATTTACTTTTCAAGCTGATGGTTTTGTTGATTCTACTTCATATAATGGAGTTTCTCCTGCTGGCAATCAGTTTAGATATTGAATTATTTTTCAAATGCCTTTGAGTAAATTCTCAAGTGACCTAAACTAATTTCTTGGCCTTGTAAATCTCAGACTCTTAATTTACAACCTTCTCTTGTTAGGGTATGTCCTGGAAAGCCCACTGCATTTGTTAAACTCTGAATTAGAGAAGACAGGCAACCATCTGGAGCTGGAGGCATGCGGGGTTTCAGAAGAGCCCTTCGCGTTGTGAAGCACCGTTCACGCGCTCTCCAGTTTGCCTCGTGCCAAGGAGGCCTGGGACCGCCACCTTGCGCCTCCTCCAACCCACGCCACTCAGGAGGACCCTGCAAGTAGATGGGGTATGTCACTTTGAGGGAACACCAAGTCTGAGGAAAACCAAACCGTATACAATATGACATAAGGTTTGCCCTATGAAAACAAAATATTTTGATATCATAAACCGAGATTTGTCACTATAAAAATCACTAAGATGGGGCTTGCTTTATTAGAGATTATGTTTCCAGGTGCAGGGAGCCCACAGCTCCTTTATACGATGTACTAAGAATCCATCTTTTCTCTGTCCTTGCCAATGCCCCATCTGTCTTTGATAGTTTGCGTGCCTGATGGCATGGTGCCACAGTGTGAGCACAATATCCAAAGAGCAAGTGTCAAGTAGGCATCAGCTAAGCAAAATATAAACAGAAAATAAGATTGGACAGGGCTTGGCAGGGTGGGGAGAAGAAATGATATAGTTCCTAGTTTAGCAGATAAGGCTTATCCGAAAAAGTGTTGTCGTCTAGTTTTAAAATGATAAACACATAGGGCTGAAAGGGCCCCTGAGAAGTCATCTGATCCATCCCTCAATCTCCAGGGAGGTTTTATCTAAACCATTTTTTCCAAGAGGTGTCTGTCGTGTTCTTAAAATTCTGTAGGGAAGTGGATTTGACAGCCTTTCTTGTGTCCCATTACTATGCTTTATAACCACTAGTGTCAGGAAGCCCCTCTTTGTACATATATATCCTTTTTTCCTCCGGCTAAAGCCCATTGTTTCTTGTTCCATCCTCAGTAGAGAAATGTTCATACAGCCAGTTACAGCTTGTGAATAATAATCCTTCCTATATTTAAAGAGATATTAAGTGACCCATTTCTTTCTCTTCTTGAGACTAAATCATCCCAGGGGCTTTATCCTCTTCGCATTTGCCCATTTCCCATAGCCCTCTGAAGTTTTGGATGTCTCAAGCTGGGCTTATTTACTTGGCAGGAGTTTTAACTTGTGGGGCTTCCAATGTCAAAGTCACTTTCCATGTGCTACTTCTACGTGGTTGACTTTCAAGACCTATCCACATAAACACTGTACCATGGAGTGGGAGTATGTCATTGGATCCTGTGGACATGTAACAGGGCATTTCCCATGCCATCGCCAGTTTCTTCCTAAATTCCATGGTCACTGGCACAGTGAAAAGCAGGCCAGGAGCATGAGAGGTGCCAGTGGACTGTGGGCGCTGGCTTCAGCTCACAGCATGGGAAGGGAAGTTTGACTTCTGATGTCACATCTTTAAGAGCCTCTATGACCCCAGAGACGTGGCAGTTTGCAAATCCTGTGTGCACTTTGGGTTCCTGCCAACTATTCAGAGACCAAGAATCAAGACCTAATTCTTTTTTTACCCCCAAAAGGCTCAGCTCTGGGACATTCTGGGTTTCCCCGGGGGTTGAGGCAGGCCCATGGCTTTTCTGAAGGAAGGCTGGGAGGAGTAGCAATGATGGGCAAAGGTTGTATCTTGCTCTCTACCTTTTTCCCAACCAAGTAAAACTAACACCCAGAATCCCTTTCTTTCCAAAGTCCTGCCCTCTGAAAATCTGTCTTGTTCCTGAGTTCTCCCTTCAGAATTGGGTAATAGCAACTAATCGAAGTAGGGAACAGCTGCAGGATAAAAATCGCTATTTTGAGGAAACACCACATTTCAGGGATTTGTCAGCCTTAGCTGCATTCAGAGCAGATAGGCCTCTTTTGCAACAGTTGAAAAAGTATGGAATCATTTCCATTACCAGGGAAATAAAAGCATAATCTATGTAACCATATTTTGTAAAATGTCAAGGGTAACACAGATGTTCATTTTTGTTGTTGTTGTTGAAGTCTTATGGCCTTCCTGAAAAATGATTTTTTATGAACAGTGCTTCATGTGAAGTATATATTCTATTACTGTCTATGTTAGTAATTATCCTGCAGTTTTATTTAGACTCGGATGGATAGAAGCAAAACGTGGCAACTTTCTCACAGATCCAAGCAGCTGATGGGAAGAGGTTAATTTGTCTGTACATGGACACATTAGCTTGTCACATCTGCTATTAATTGCAAACAGATATATTAGTCTAATTAAACATTGCAAGGAACTGACCTAAATCGTTCAATGCCTGTTGCTACATCGACTCTGCGATTAGCACACTTCAGCCTGCATGTTTATCCCGGCTATGCTGATGTGAAGCAGCAGTCTTAACTGCAGCTAGTAATGATTCTTGTGGTCATCACGGCTGGTATGTTAACTATGCTTGAGATGGAAAAATAAAGCTCATGCGACATAATCATGGGAATTTGCTGCTGAGCTACAGCCATTTCTACCCCATTGCCTTGACCAAGAGCATTTTCAAATGCTTATTTTCTATGGCAGCTGTCTAAGTGGGTTGCAGCCATTCTAATTTTGGAGCTCATTATTAGGACAAACAGTTGTGGTAAATCAATAGCTCATCAGAATTAATTAAATGGGGAATAGCAACTGAATGTTCATCAGCTCGTTGGCAAGAAATAGGGGCAGAGGGTGTCTCTCCCAACTCACACTTGAAGCTAGTTCATTTTGTGACCCACACTTGGGATGTGTTCAGTGATGACCAGCCAGAAAATGTTTATATGTGGCAAGTCCATAAATAGCAGATACCCAGTAATTGGGTGCATTTTGGAATTAATGACTAGATTATGTGCATTTCTTTCCATAACTTTTACCAGCATTAGATTATCTATTACAGCTGTATTGATGGATCTTTACTTCCCTGCATTAGAATGCCTCTCCCACTGAAAACAAACAAACAAATAAAAAAAAACCACCCACTTTTGCTTGCAGGTGTCTAGCACTTGAGTACTCAGTAAATATGGACTGTATGAAAAAAAATAAAAAAAACTGGTTTCATCTTTTGTGAGACAGAAACAATCTATTTATTTTATTTAAAATTTATTGTATTTTTCCCATTACCACTTACTCCTGGTCCCCCCTCCCCCCAGCAGTCACCACACTGTTGTCCGTGTCCATGAGTCAATCTATTTAAATATAAACCCTTTAGTAAGAATGCAAAGGACTTTTTCAATATACTAAAAGCAAAACCTTTTTAAAATAAATTAATTAATGCTTTAAACATTTATTGAAAACATTTTTTAAATAAAAAGATTCGTTAAAAGTCAAATTTTAAAACAATGTAAGTAGATTTTCATCAGTATTTCCAAATATTTACATAACAGGCTTTGAATTGATGATCAAGATTGTTTGAAGTTGTGGCCCGGCTGGTGTAGCTCAGTGGATTGAGCGCAGGCTGGGAACCAGAGGGTCCCGGTTCGATTCCCAGTCGGGGCACATGCCTGGGTTGCGGGCCAGGTCCCCAATGAGGGCCATGTGAGAGGCAACCATACATTGCTCTTTCTCCCTCCCTTCTCCTCTCTCTGAAAATAAATAAATAAAATCTTTAAAAAAAAAAAAAAGATTGTTTGAAGGTGAAGGTACACGGTACATCTTGCCAAAACCTGTCCCTCTGGAAAGCAGTCTTCCTGGTCACGAGAGAGTGCCCGGTAAGAACAGGCTTGGTGACCTTGGCTGCGAGGGCTGAAGAGCTCTGTAGTCAAGGAGGAATTGCATTTACTGTCTCCTTTCTCCTTCTTTTCTTTATTATTCAGCATAGCAGCTTGGGCATTTAGAAGTAAATGTGCTTTGCATGCTTCTCCTAATAGATCGAACAGTAGGTCTTCTGAAGGATTGATGCAGTTGGCTCCCTTATACTAGAGACTCAGAGGCCACAAAATTGCTTTTTAGAACCATTCCACTGGCTTTTCTTTGTTTCTGGAGTCTGCTGTCCTCCTGGCAGCATCAGGTTTCCTGGCCCTGCTCTAAGCCTACTGCCATCACTCTTCATGGTTAAGGCAACGGGCTCTCACTTTGATCTTGATAGAAGGATGTGATGTAGGATTGTGAATTCAGGGATGGAAGTCAATAACTCTTTAAGATATTTTTCCCCCCGTCTCTCTCAGCTACAACTCTGGGATCATAAAGACCCTTTTGTTGAATTTGTGTATGAGCACATCTTTCGTGGAGGGAAAATTCACTTATTTTTCATTCAACAAACACTAGGAAGGCTGGCACAAAGATGAGTTAGCAATGGTTCTTGCTCTTGAGGAAGACAGTCTATAGAGATGTTGAAAAACATATACTGACTGATGAATAATAGGAGGAAAGAATATATAAACTACAAAGGAAAAACAAAGCAGGGGGTCATTAATTCACGCTGGGTCAGGAGAAGACTGTCAGGAAAACTTCACGTAGAAGACAGTACATGGGTAGAGTACTTAAGAGACTCATTAGCTTTTAATCAGAAGTAATTGAGGAGTCAAGGAACATTAGCATTGTGCATTTATTAATGTAATCATCCAATAATATTTATTGATGCCTACTGTATGCTTGCTTGGCACTGTTCTAGCAATGGGGATATAAATATATGAAAAGAAAGACAAAGTTTCTTATACATCTTAAGTTTTAGTTGGAGGGGATAATTATTCAAATAAATATCTGAAATGTCAGGCAAGGATTAATGCTATGAAGAAGATAAAGTGCAGTGATGGTGGTAGTGGCAAGTTGTGCTATTGTATGTGGGGAAGTCGGGGAATGCCTGACCACGATGAGATGATGAGGTGATGTTCGAAGAAATGGCTGCAGAACTACCATGGTGAATCATGTGGGTACCTGGGGAAGACTGTTCCAGGCAGAATCTGCAGTTGTGTCCAGTTTTTTCAACATTAGAAAGACTTGAAGAGTTTCAGCATTAGAAAGACTTGAGTTTCATTCTGTGTGTGGGGTGGAGGGTTCTTGAAGTAGTTACCTTAATATCCCCAGTTTAAACATAAGAAAATTCTTTCTCCAAGTCCTACAATGACCAATCCCAAGTGCTATAGGGAACTTGAGTGACTTTTGAGGGTATCTATAAAAATTCGGGCTCAACACTTTTTTTTTCCAAAACTGGTACAATTTGGTGCTAGTTGGTGATTCTAGGAGTCCTTTCATTTTCTAGGAGGTGATTCTTTGATCACCCTACTTCTTCCCTACACAACTGTGTCTCTCTGTTATGATCTGGTCCATTAAGTCTTTCTGTCTGCCTTCTACATAGACCCCTCCACTGAACTATCAGGATCAACTTCTCCTTTATTTTTATCTGCTTCATGTGAATCATTTTAAGCTCTCCAATGAGATCATAAGCTCTGCAAAGCAGCAGCACCCACAAGAAACTGAATTCATTGTAAAAATCATAAGATATTGGCACTAGAGCAAATCTCATGAAATTCAATTTCCCTCTTAGGCTGTGCTTATTTCTACAATCTTTCACAAAGATAATTACGCAGCCCTTGCCTGAATATTCCCAAGTGTGGAAAGCTCACTTTTTCGTGAATTGCTCAAATTAAAAAAAATCACAGAATTGAAATACAGCTCTTTTGGTCTTATACTTGATAGCCAAGAAATTGGAAATAAAGAAAAATGACTATTGTTATTAGGTGCTTAATATATGTTGGGCCTTTTTCTAAATTTTGCACATAGTTTTATTTGCTCTTCACAATAATCCTATGAGGCAGATACTATCATTAACCTCCTCAGAGAGAGAGAGAGGAGCCACATAAATTTTTCAAGATGCTACAGCTAGAAAGTGGAAGAGCCAGGAGACTGATTGTAGAGAATGTATTGTCCGAATATAACATAGATTAACCCTGGAATATCAATTTGTTCAATCCATTATTTGTATGAGCAAAGTCAAGTCTTCCCAAAAGGAAATTGTGTCCCAGAGAAACTACTTCTTTATCAAAAATGTCCCTGCTGCATGTCAGCTGTGCCCCATGTGTTGGGTGACCCAGACCACTCCCTGAATGTGGTGGTGTGGGCTGAGATAGTTCTGGAATCCCTATGATACATATATCAGTTATAGTGTTTATAGTTGAGAGTGATGATGAGGAAGAGAGGTTGGAGAATTCTTTCATCTGACCCCTCAATTTCCAAAAAATTAAAGTTCAACTGGTACTATACAATAGTCATGAGCTTTCAGTTGGCCACAACCCAGTTCAGAACTATCTAATGGTTTCCCATCAAACCTGGAATCAAGTCCCAGTTCCTACCATGGCCTGCTCTGCCCTATGCAAACCAGCCAAGGCTCTAGGTTCATTGGCCAAGACGTTAGTCCTGGCATTCGTAGGTCCCAGGTGAGAGGTAAAAGGTGAGGACCACATGCCATATATCTAACTATTAGAATTATAAATCAAGGTAGTGAACTGTTAAATAAAAGATGTTTTATTCTCCAGTTTTGGCACACATACCTTTCTAAAGATAAAAGCAAAAAAAAAAAAGTGTGAAGCTATGGTTTATGGATTTATATAACTGAAGGTCTACCAGATATCAGACATGTGAATTTAATTATTGCGTATTTCTGGGTGTCTAATAAAAATAAATATTAAAAGATTAAAATATTTTTCTGTGTTTTCAAAGGTTAATCTTCTAAAACAGTGAAATTGTTAAGATTAAAAGGCAAATATAATAATAACTACCAACATTTTAAATGAAAATAGTATTTAATCAGTATAAAATTTATTTAAGTTTGTAAAAATTTAGATGTTATTCAATTTTTTTTACTATAAAATATGGACAATTCTAGAGCTTAATGCTTATCTAGTTGTCTCAGTATCGCACTTCACATCTGTTTCATCCGGATCTACGTATATTCAAACTTAGGAGAAAAACGTAATGTTTGATGTTGCAAAATTTTCCTCAGCTTCCACAAGTAACGGATGCCAATAGCACCCTAGTTTGTGCACACTGCTAGAGCCAGGAAATGGAATGGGAAGAAAAGCAAGAAAGTGGATGCTTGGTGCTACTAAGAAACAACCTTCATTATGCAAGGATCAATTGTATTCATGTTTTCCAGGATGGATTTGACAAATTAATTAATTTGTCTTTTTTAAAAGCTGAAGTGTTCCCATGCCTCAAACTCTCAATGTATTCTGAAGCTGTGAGTGAGCTCAGCCAACTACAAACCTTTGCAGTCAGACACAGTTGCCTCTGGTTTGAGGACACAAGGCAAGAGATATGGAGAATCAATTGTTTGGAAACTGGGTAGAGTCATGAGGGCATCTGTTTAAAATCACAGGTTGTGCTTTCTGTCTCCACGGCTGCCATGGCGCCTATGAAAAAGCTTGTGGCAAAAGGGGGCAAAAAAGAAGCAGGTTTTGATTTCACCCTTGGCTGCACTTACCCTGCTGCCCATTTTGAGCAGTTCCTTCAGGAGAGAATCAGAGTGGACAGAACAGCTTCTAACAGCAAAAAGAGTTAGGAATTTATGAATCGCATTACTTCCAGATAAACCAGGATGATAAAGAGGAGGAATATGAGGATTAAAATTCATTTATTTGACACACTTTGAATAAAATCTAGGAACCAAAACATAATAAAATTATAAAATTACATGTTGTCCTGTAACCTGAGTCATCATGAGCTTCAGTGTGACGGAGGCACCTGTGTGTCTGTCATTCACGGATGTGTGTTTGTGATAGGCTTTCTGAGGCAAAGGCCAGGGGCAGGGGCCCCTCTTCCATGGTGGATACTGCATTGGCCTAACCTGTTTTCAAACATACCAAGCAATATCCTGCCTCCAGGCCTTTGTACTTTATCATGAAATCTCTGTCCCTATAACAGTGTATTGCTTGCTTCTTCACTTCATTTAGGTCGTTGTTCAAATGTCACCCCTTCAAGAGACCACCCTGGCCACTCTATCTAAAATAACACACCTGCCCTATCATTATCACCTTCCTCGCTTTGCATTTCTTTGCATTTCTTATTAATAACTGAAGTTACATTATATATCTGTCTCCCTCACCAGCATGTAAGTTATGTCAGGAGAAGAGCCCTGTCTCTCTTATTCATCTATATGTCTCCAGTGCCCAGAGAGTGCCTGTCACATCTCAGAAGGAAGGAAGGAAAGAAAGAAGAAAAGGAGGGAAGGAAGGAAGGAAGGAATTTGGAATAATAACTCCTTATCACAAGGAAGAAAAGATTATACCTGACCAGGAAGGGTTTTGATAAGGACTGCCCTAGGCCCTCTGGGATCGCCTGGGTTCCTAGGCAACAGCTGGAACCAAGCAAGCTTCTTTACCCCTGCAGGCTACCTGGGAGCTTTAACTTCCCACTTTGGTCTAATGAAGAACAAAGCAGGTGTGACACTGAGCAAATTAGCAATATGTCTCTCATCCCTACCTGGGAAGCTGTGGAGCTGCCTTTCAATTATAACAGTGCTTTCTCTATTGCAAAAAGGAACAGAAACACAATATTAACGAAGGCCAAGATGATCTGCCTTCAACTAATACCAATTAACACTTTCCAAGTGACAGGACTATCAAGGAAGTGGTGGTTTTTTACATTCTAGGGAACAGATACATGAAGGTTTCATTTTCCATCCCTGGAGGAGAGAGTCAGGCTAGATGCTACACATGCAAGGCTTCGGCAGAAGGGTCTTTTCTCAGGACCCTAAACCACACATTTCTAATCACTTCATTGAAACCCACATAGAAAATATGAAAAAGAAGAATAAGTTAGAACCCTGTCTTTCAGGAAAAGTGAGAGAATGAAATGTTATAAAGAAATACCTATAAAAATTGGAGTTAAAAATCTCTTGAGTGACTTTCAAATTGTAGCAATTGTCTGTAAATTAACCTGCTTCTTTCTCATCAACATTTTTATATCTTGGTGTCGCTTGGAATCTTGGGGGCATTCTCTAGAAGTTGAGCCAAGGTGGCTAGACTGTCAAGCCTCCTTGGATGGGTGCCTAGTTGGTTGCCAAGTAACTGTAGACAATTTCCATGTTTTTCTCTGGTCCTATAGTTTGTGTTATGATATTTCAGTTTCAGCAAGGATAGAAAGATACTGTGTAAAACCCAACTGGGTGAAGCATTCCAGGGAATTGTTTCCAAATAACCACCTCAGTAAATATTAATGTTGACATGAGATCAATGAAGCAGGACCAGAATGGTGATTGAACACTCAGGAATGAACGCATCAAGCTGCAAGTTTCCATGGGGTGCCTGGTGTGCACTCAGACCTGTGTTAGGCGCTGTGGAGAAGTACAGAGTGATTCTGGGGTTTTGTGGTCATGTAGCACCCATTTTTTCTTTCTCACAGCATCTTCATTTCTTGGTTAAATATATTAGTTAAATGTAATTTCAATTAACATCACAGCTTTTAAAATTGGGTAACAGGACTTAGAACATATAGGAGAATTCCATTTCTGGGAAAATGGAGTGGACTGACTTCTCCCTATTCCTTCTGTTAAGTATAACTAACAATCCTGAAAACTATATATATAAAACAAACAGAAAAAGACTCTGAAAAGTGAAGAGAAGAAGGTAGATCAGCTAGGAAATTTGTGACCCAATGAATAACACAGTGGTGAGTTTCCTGGGGTTTCTTTTTGCCTCATATATCTCAGACTAATAACTAAAGACACTGTAAGTCATAGCAGACTCAGACAAAAGAAGCCCCACTAAAGCTTATTTTCTTTATCCGAAGGGCCAGGAAAGGACAAGGTGACCAAGACAGACAATGTTTAGATAACCACTGTGTTAGGATTCTCCAGACAAACAGAATCAATGTAAGAGATAGATAGATAGATAGATAGATAGATAGATAGATAGATAGATAGGCAGACAGGCAGCCAAATAGGTGGAAAAATTAGAGGAAGCAAACTGAAAAGAAGGCATAAATTAGGGATCCCCATACCCCAGGCTGCAGACCATACTGGTCTGTGGCTTTTTAGGAACTGGCCACACAACAGGAGGTGAGCAGAGGGTGAGAGCTAGAGCTAGCAAAGCTTCACTGCTGGCACTGCTGCATGAGCTCTCTCTTCTTCCACCTCCTGTATTCCCCATCCCAACCCCACAGCCCCCCTTAGCTCGTCTGTGAAAAAATTGTCTTCCATGAAATCAAATCAGTCCCTGGTGCCAAAAAGGTTGGGGACTGCTGGTGTAAATAACGTCCAGAATCTCATAGTATAACATCCAATAGACAGCTAAAGAAAGTTCTACAAACAGAAAATAAATAATAAAATAAGTCTTAGACCATCAGAAAAAAAGAAAAAAACAACAAAGTAAAAGCATAGGCAAATATGTTACTTGTTTTTCCTCTTGAGCTTACTAAATTATATTGATTATAATAGCAAAGATTGTAATACTATAAGAAGTGATTCTAAATGTATGAAAAGAAAATACTTAATACAATTATATTATAAATAAGAAATGGTAAAGGAATATCGAAAGAGGATTCTACATTTCACTTGAACTGGTAACACTGATGGCCCCAGTAGACTGATAAATTATGTATATATAACAAAATACCTAAAGTAACCATTTTAAAAAGCTATAGAAAGAGATGCATTCAAAAACAGCATTAGTAAATAAAAATAGGAATTTTAAAAATGTTCAAGTATTTTACAGGAAAAAAAACAGAATTAAAAAACAACAAACAGAAAACCAAAAATGAATGGCAAACGTAAGTCCTAACATATCAATAATTACATTAAATGTAAATGGTATAAAAGAACCAATTTAAAGACAGATGTTGGCAGAGTGGATTTAAAAACATTACCTAACTATATGCTATCTACAACAAGCTCACTTCAACTATAACAATATAGGTAGGTTAAAAGTAAAGATTGGAAAAAGATACAGTGTGCAGCGTTGAGAAAATGAAAGCAGGAGTATATTAACATCAGATAAAATATGTTTCAAAGCAAAAAAATAATTACTACCAGAGTCAGAGAAGGACATTACATAATAATAGAAGGGTTACTATACCACATAAAACATAGAATCCTAAATGTGTATGTACCCCAAAAAGTAAAAGATAGAGAAAGAGCTGCAAAATGTGAGAAACAGATATGAACTATAAGAAGAAATATACAAATCAAAAATTATACATAGCTGGAGAATTTAAAAGCCCTGTCTCATCAATTCATGGAGCAACTAGACAGATAATGAGCAGTGAATAGAAGAAATAAACATCATCAAACAATGGAATTTAATCAATATTTATAAAACATTCTACCCCAAAACAAAATACACATTCTGTTTAAGTGCTCACAGAACTTGTACCAAGGGAGACCATATACTGAGCCATAAAACAAGCCTCAACAATTTTGAAAGAATTAAATCACAAAGACTATGTTCTTTAACCACAGTGGACTCAAACTAGGAATCTATAACAGAATGATAACAAGAAACTCTCCAAATTTTTGGTAAATAAACAATATACTTCTAAATAATTCATGGGTCAACAGGAAATCTAAAAAGAAATAAAAATATATGAAAATAAAAATATAACAGCAATTTGTAGGACAAAGCTAAAATAGTACTGAGAAGGAGCTTTATATTAGAAAAGAAGGAAAGTCTCAAATCAATAATCTAAGCTTTTACCTAAAGAAACAAGAAATAGAAGAGAAAAATAAATGAAAAATGAGCAAAAGGAAGGAAATAATAAAGACATATAGAAAGGAAAATATCAGTAAAATTGAAAACAGAGAAACAGTAGGAAAAAACCACTGAAACAAAAAAATTGGTTCTTTGGAAAAATTGGTAAAATTGAAATACCACAAGCAAGACTAAGACTGACAGAAAAAGGTTGAAAAGATATTGAATTGGCCAAAATGTTCATTTGGTGTTTTCCATACGATGGCTCTAGTAGTGCTTAGTTGTCTTTAACTTCATTTGCAACAATTTGGTTAGATTGTATTGTGACAGCTGTCATATCAGCATGCATTAAAAAAAGCTTATCAAAATTGGTGAATTTTTGTGCAGCCATTTTAATATTGAAGATGGAAGACAATCCGCAACATTTTTGGTATATTATGCTTAGCATTTCAAGAAAGGCAAAAACACAACTGAAACGCGTAAAAAGATTTGTACAGTGTCTGGAGAAGGTGCTGTGACTGCTCGAACATGTCAAAAGTGGTTTGTGAAGTTTCTTGCCGGACAATGCTCCGCGGTCGGGTAGACCAGTTGAAGTTGATAGAGATCAAATTGAGATGTTAATTGAGAATGATCAATGTTATACCACACAAGAGCTGACATAATCAAAATATCCAAATCAATAAAGTTATTGGTAGAAAAGAAAATACGTCTTTTATTTTACAGAAAAAACTAAACAGCCTTTTTGGCTAGCCCAGAACTGGAAATTGAAGCCAGGACAGGAGGGCAAGATAATTAAATAAAATACACATATTAGAAATGAAGAAATAAAACTGTCCCTATTTGCAGATTTCATGATTATTTTCACAGAAAATCCCAAGGAACCTACAAAAAACCTAATGAACCAAAAAGTGAATTCAACACAGTCACAGGATAGAAGATAAGCATACAAAGTAAACTATAGAATGTGCATGATAAAAACTATAAAACACTGATGAAAGATATCAAAAAAGATAAAAATACATGGACAGACATATATATTCATGGATTGGAAAATTCAAGATGTCAGGTCCTCCCTAATTGATAGTTTTAATGAAATATTTTTTCTAGGTATAGGCAATATTATTCTAAAATATATGTGGAAAGCAGAAAAACTAGAATAGGTAAAACAATTTTGAAAATGAGAAGTGGGAGAAATTAACTTCCATGATTTCAAAAATATTATATAACCATAGTAATCAAGACTGTGTGTTATTGGCAGAGGGCTAGACACTGAGATCAGTGGACACAGAGCATAGAGAAACCAGAAATATCCCCCACTAATATACCTGACTGATTCTCAACAAAGGTACAATAGCAATTTGATGGCGAAAAACAGCTTTTCAACAATGGTGCTGGAGCAATTGAACATCCATAGGCAAAAATGTGAACTTCAACTTAACTCCCCACCCCACACAAAATTTAACTCGAAATGGATCACATACTTAAATATATAATGCAAAAATATACAAATTTTAAAAATAGGAGTAGATCTTAAAGCACAATTCATAAAAAAAATTGGTAAATTTACTTCATCAAAATTAAGAACTTTTGTTCTGCAAGCTACCCTTCAGAAAGAGAAAAGAAACTCCACACTGGGATAAAAATGTTTGCAAACCACATTGTCTGACAAAGAAACTGTAATTTGAATACATAAAATGAATACAATTAAAAAATGGGCAAAAGATATGCAAGGACATTTCACTGAAGAAGATATACAGACAGCAAATAAATATGTAAAAAGACATTAAACATCATTAGCCATTTGGGAAATGCAAATTAAAACTATAAGATAATTACTACACTCCTATCCAAGTGGCTACAATAATAAATAGTGACAACAATGAATGCTGGTGAAAACAAGAGAAGCGGAATCACTGATACATTGTTTGTAGGCATATAAAATGGTACAGCCACTCTGGAAAACATGTTGGCCATTTCTGATGAAGCTAAGATGCAATTAGCATGTGACCTCAATTTAACAAGTACGGTCTTGGTCATTTATTCTAGAGAAATGAAAACTTATGTTCACACAGACACCTGTATGTGAATGCACAATCAGTTTAATTTGTAATAGACTCAAACTGGAAATTATCCAGATGTTTTTCAATGAGTGAATTGTTATACAAATTGAGTTCATTGATACCATGGAATACTGCTCAGCAATATGAAGCTCAGAAATGAAGCTTTGATGCAGACAACAACGTGGATGAATCTCAAGTCAATCCTAAAAGGCATATACTGTATGATTCCATTTATATAACACACTTGAATTACAAAATTATAGAAATGGAGAATAAATAAGGGGTTGCCAGCTGCTGAGAGGGGGATGGGGACAGGAGAGAAGTGGGTGTGGCTGTATAAGGCAACGCAAGGGATTTATGTGATGATGGAAATGTTTTATATCATGACTGTATCAATGTCAATATTCTGACCGTGATGTTGTACTATAGTTTTCAATAAATTAGCATTGCAGGAATCAACTGCCTGTGAATCTACAACTATTTCAAAGTAAAAAGAGTAATTTTAGAAAAAGAATGTATGCAAATTAAATGTATGAGAATAACCAACCGAATTATAAAAATAAAAGCAGTGATGTTTTACTAGAGATTAAATCACACTAGATAGCCACTGTAACTAAAGCAATATACTATTGACATAGAAGACCAGTGGAACAGAATGGAGTCGAGAAATAGGTCCCGATGACTACAGAAAGTTAATACATGTCAAAGGTGATATTACAATTTCAGGGGTGGGAAAGAATTGATTTCATAAACAATGTTGGCATAGCTTACTTTCCATCTGGTAGAAAATTAAAACTGTACTCTTACCTCTCATCACATGTAAAAGTAAATCCTAAATGTGTTACAGATTTCAATAGAAAATAGAAGGCAGTATAAACTGTCTGCGGGTTGTCAGTGGCTGCATTCCTCTACATAAGGCTCTAGCTCTTGCCACGTGGCCTCACTCCCATACCTACAGTTCTTGTGAGGAACTTACAGCAGCTCCTTCTCCTCCCCCTTTGTGTTAGTTTCCCAGGGCTGCCATAACGAAGGTATATGGCACGGGTTGAGTGGCTTAAACAACAGAAGTGCATTTTCTTACACTTCAAAAGGCTAGAAGTTTGAAGTTGTGGAGCCGGCAGGGTTACTTCCTTCTGATGCAATGAGAGAAGGATCTGTTCCAAGCCCCTCTGCTTGGTTTGTGGGTGGTCATTTTCTCCTATGTCCTCACATCCTCTTTCCTCTCTATGTGTTTGCATCCAAATTTCTCATATAAGGACAGCAGGCATATTGAATTAGGGCTCATCCTAGTGACCTCAATCACTTCTATGGAGACTCTATCTCCAAATGTAGTCACATTATGAGATATTGGGGGTTATGACTTCAACATGAGTTTTTGGCAGGGGGGAGGCGGTGGGACAGTTCAGCTCATAACACTTTAAACCTAGAGATGATAACGGCTTCTTGCTCTTGCTGGTTCTATGAGTGCTTCATCATCTTTCACTGGTTGCCCTAACCCTGTTCACTCCTTTGTCAAGTGTCCCTTCATCAAAATTCTCTTTAGGTGCCCCTTCAGTGTGCTGTTACGTGCAGGAACCATGACTAGTATGAAATCCAAGTGGCACTATTGAGTAGACACAGATATTTGAAACCAGAGTTCAGAGGAGAGGCCTCTCATGACTCCAAGGTTTCAAGCCCATTCAACTGGTCATTCATGAGCATCATTTTGCTGAATCTGGAATGGAGACAAAGGGAAGTCGTTTGAGGGGACTCTTTAGAGTTCTTTTAGTAGCCTAGAAGGGAATGGATTTTAGAAAGCTAAGAAGTTGAAAACTGGAGAGATAATAGAGATAGCAGAGACATGGATATATTTTAAAGATGTTTTGTATTAAACAGAAAGACTTTTAATAAAGGTCACATTATGATAAATTATCCTGGTTGTACAGGATAACTTTGTGTTTAGAGGAAAGGAGGGAGGAAGCAGGGGGAAGGGAGAAATTGAGGGTACATGAACGAGACAAAGAGCAGTGACTCTGGAATTAGGTACGTATCCATTGTAGAGCAAAACAGTTACCAACATGGGGGGAAAATGACTTTTGAGAGGAGGCCTCTACCTCCCTTGAAGCTCTCTGAAGGAGGGGGAAACGTTTATAAGACCGTAGAACCCAGGGGAAATGGAGGGGACTTTGTTTATTAATATCTCCCATTTCTCCCTATTTCAAGTATAAGATGAAATCATAGTTGCAAAAAAAAAATGCTTTTAAATTCGTGACTGATTTGTTTCCTGTAGTAATTACTGGGAAAGTTTAAGTAACCAATGTTGTACTTTTACAGGCAGAATCCTCACAGGGGCACGACACATCTATCATGTGGGGTGGATTATTAGTGAATCTCCACACACAAACATTAGCACGGATCTTATTCTTTGTCAGAATAAATGTTGAAAATATCCCCCAGTTGCCTATAGATGCCATTCACAATTTGTAATCTGATTTGTTATGGGGCACACAAATTTGTGGCCATGTTATAAATACAGGCGAATGGGGACTTTTGGTTTACCTACATAATAATTTGGAAAAGTAATCTAGGAAAAGATTTTCAAGCTAAAGAAGTACCCTTTAATTTAGTTTACACAATGGAACTGTTAGGATATATTAGGTTAGTAATTCAAGAGCAATAAAATGTGATGAAATTGGTGGACTAAATATGCGTGGCTTTAAGTACTTTTTCATCCTGGAAGGAGTGTTGGAGGTCCACTGAGCCATTTCTCCTCATTTTACAGGTGAAGCACTGCGACTCAGGGAGCTAAATAATGAGCCTGAAGTCCCATAACTACTTGGTAGAGTAGAACCAGGGCTCCTGACTCCATAGGCAGGGCTTTGTGTTCTCTTGAGTCTCCAGTAGACTGCCTCATCTTGAAGTCAAAATAACCATGTTTAGAGCATTTGATTTTAAGCCATGTTCAGCCTGCCATACATTTTTTTTTTAAAGTGGGAACAGGATAACTTCAAATTGAGATTAAAACCCAGGAGAAATGTCGCAGTGCTGCCCAGAACACATTGGTAAGGTGACTGATGCCATCTGATTGGTTAGGTGAGTGATACCATTTGGAGGGAAGATGACTTTTTGTTCTCAACCCATGGTTATGTGGGGGCTTGGCAGGACTGCTGTGGAGACTAAAGAGGTCAGAGCTTGTTGGAATAGAGTAGCACCTGTCTTCTGGAATTCTTACCAGGAATTTGTGCTGTAAAAATGTTCAGTAATGGTTGTTTTTGGTTTTTGTCATTGAAGATTTGTTTTCTTGATGAAAGAGAGAGAGAGAGGTCTTTCAGAACCCTAATGGCATTTCTCTCTAAATTAACATTAAAAAGACTGTTACCGCCTTTATCCACCTCTTCACACAGTCTTCTCTATTACTAATTTATATCTGGAGCTACTGTGTTTTTTCATTTACAGATTTTTTTTTAACTAAAGGAAAGAGAAAGAAGCAAACTTTATCTCCTGCGGCCAGATCCTGATGCTCTCTAGAACAAGTTGAATCCTCATTCAAGCAGTGACTCGCACATTTAACAAAGAATCCCCTCCTAGTGAAGGACTACTTTAATCAGCATATGAATCAGAAGAAACTTCCCAGGAATAGTAGGGGAACAGAGCTGTGGCCTCTAGCTAAGACCAAACAACCCTATTCACTGAGCTAACAAGAGATCATTTATTCATTCAATTCAACAAATATTTATTGAATACCTTTTATGTGCCAGGATCTGGGCTTGGCACTGGGGGTATAGCAGGAACTCCACCGCTTGGGCCAGTCGGGGACACGGAGTAAAGCAGGTATAGAAATCATGGTCATATGTGTGGCTCACCAACTGTATGAGGAAGACCCAGCATGAATCAGTTACCAGAACAGGCTTTAAATAACCAAGAATCTTGCACTGACACTTCTTGTTCAAGATCGTACTTGCTAGGATCTCACTTTCAGGGAATCAGAAAAATATCAACAATTTATTTTGCATAAATTCCTCATCTCCAATATATACGCAGAACTGTCTTTAATAGCCTTGTTTCCCTCTCTGTTAATGTTATGCCACTATTCACTTTTAACTACCTTTTTCTATAAGAGTTTTGATTGTTTAAAATGTTTTTGCAATAGTGCTGAAAAAAGTATTTTTATAATTTAACTATTTACCATATGCCAGCACAGGGCTAATTGCTTTACATATTTTAATGTGAAGTATGTAAGGTTTTCCATTTTACAGATGAGTACACTTAGAGAAGTTAAATATTTTGTCTGGAGGAAACCAGGTTTTTTGGTGGCAGACTCTGGACTTTCAGCTCCAAAGTGCACACTCTTCCTTCCGTGCCAAACCACCAGGGCACTGAGAGCCAGCCCTGGAGCCCCCAGAAGAGTCTACATGGTAGGGCAGTGAGTCTAAGTGCTCTGCAAATATCTGTTGCCCAATGGGGAGCAGCAGAACCGGTCTCAAGAAGGGACATTGTGCCTTTTTACCTAAAAACCCATTTAAGTTGCTAACTTTTGGGTAGGCACTGTTGAAGGTCCCAACTAATAATGGAACAGAGTTAATCATGATGATAATAATAATGACCTCTATTTATTTATATTTTTCTATGCACCAGGTATGGTTCAAGGTATTTTATTTGAAGTAATTCACTTAATTCTCACAACAATCCTCTGAGGTAGGTATTTTTATTACCCTTATAGATAAGAAAATGGAAGTGCAGAGGTTAGTTAATTTGCCTAAACCCACACAGCTAGAAAGTGATAGAACCAGGATCCAAACCTGGCAGAACAACCTGAGAGATACCTTCTTAACCATGCCACATTTGACTCCTCATCAAGGAAATAAGGGAGTAGAGGAGATATCCAAGTGAACTTAGGGAGAAAATGTGGCAGAGTGCCCAGTGACGAATGCAGAGAATGGATTATTAGGCAGAAGAGAGTGGCTTGTGCAAAGGCCAGAAGCAAAAGAGCAGGATGTGTTTGCTATGTAATAGTTGCACGGGGCCGGAGACGGAGGTGTCTGTTAGGGGGAATGGGAAAGGAGACAGGAGAGGGGGAGGCTGATGTTAAAGGCACTGGGGTAGTACATTAAGGAAGGGGACACTGCACAGAGAAGGTCTGGAAGGTCTGAGCAGGGAAGTAACACACGTGGATTCGTGGGGAGGATTTTGTTGAGGAGACAAGGCAGGAGGTGCTGAGATGATTTAGAAGTCAGTTGCATTAATCTAGGGGGGGGGGGGGGCGCGGAAAGAAAGCCTGAACCAAAACAACATCCCTGGAGGTGGAAAGAAGGAGATTTTTAGAAGGGTAAAGCTAGTGAAGCTTGGAGACCAATTATGTGTGAAGTGAGAGACTGAGAAAAACCTAAATCGACTTTGACTTTCTGGAGATTGGTGGATGCCGATGTTAGGAAATGAGGAGGAAGGAATTGCAGCAACTGCAACCCCACCAGCAATTAGATGCTGAACAAGCTGCCTAAGCAGTTGACCATTATCCACTGATTTACCCCTGAAAACAGCCCTGTGGTGTAGGCACTGTTATTATCCACATTTAATAGATGAAGAAAGAGAGACACAGAGAGGTTAAGTACTTTTCCTATTTGCAACTGCGGAGTGGTAGAGCCAGGATTTGAACTCAGGCAGTCTGCCACCAGATTCTGCACTCTTGGCTACTCTACTGTGCTGGGAGTACAGCAACGAGTTCAATTTTCGCCATCTCAGTTTTAAGATGCCTGTAAGATCATCAAAAGATGATATCCAGTAGGGAGTTGGGCCCATAGTCCTGGAGCTCAAGGTGAAGATCTGAATTCCTCTGCCAGCTCGAACTTGATGAAGTGCACAGGGACTGTCTGCAACTGGGCAACCAGGAGCAAGCACCCTGTATGCTCACTTTTGAGGGGCCTATGTCCTCAATATTCCAAACATATTGGAAACAGGAGCTTTATGAATTGATTTTTTAACTATATGCTTAGTGGTGCGGTTTGAAATTTTAGTGAGCACTGGTTGAAACCTTTGGGCATCAATTTAGGGAAGAGATTGTGCTTATAAAAATGCTTCATCACCTTAGATTCTTCCTGGAATAAGGTGGTAGGATGATTAAAGAGGTAACATACACATAGGAGTCTTACATGTGATATGACTGGATACAGTGAGGAGATATGCCCTGATATGGAAAGCGGCTGGCAGAATTAGCAGGAAGAAGCTAGCCTCCAGGCACAGGAAACAACCAAATTAAATGGGCTGCTTGCAGGCACAAGTCTACTGTGGGCTAATTTGTTTCCAGCAAAAAGAAGGAAAAAAAACCCTCAACTCATTTTTGTCCTCTTAAATTTAAACAGTCAATGTGTAATTGCACTTCCCTTTTCTTAAGATTATTGCTTGGGAAAAAGAGGAGGAGAAAGAAAGAAAGAGAGGAAAAGAAGAAGGGGGAGGGAGAGGGCAGGGAGGAGAGAGAAAGAAAGGGAGGGAAGGAGGGAGGGCAGAGGAAGTGCCTTGGCCTCCATCTGGAAGCTTATCAGGGATGCTAATAACATCCTACCTGCCAGTTCAAGCAAGAGATGAGTATTTCATCTAAGCATCTTCTCTTTGAAATACCAGTGCTTGCTCTTTTTCTGAGAAATATTCCAACTTCGGTTTTCTTTCATCTCTGACTCTGCATGAGAAGCTATAGTTTAACAGCACTTGGTGGACCAATTGATTAAACATTGACCTCATTAAACATCAACCCAGACAGGATATAGAGGAATCATGAAGCCTGTTTTGCCCAACTCCATGCTCAAGCTTTCCCCATCCCTGCAGGACATTTGTTCATCCATCAGATATTTGCAGAAGACTTATTATAGGCCAGGCACTGCATAAGATGCTGGGAAACAACAGAGAATAAGAGCTCACGATTCACTGAGGGAAAAGAACCACAGGCTGTAACAGTGCAGTGTGGTAAGTGCTGCCAGGAGAGAAACAGAGTGCCTGCCATTGGTAAACACATAAGAAGCATGAACCCAAGACTTGGAGTATCAGGGCAAGCTTCCTGCAGGCGTGGGGGATAACGAAGCAGAGACTGGAAGGCTAAACAGGGTTTGATAGTCAGGTTGAGGGGGCAAGAGAAAAGGCACAGGGCTCCAGGCTGTGGGAACAACATGTGTGTAAGTCCTGAGTTTAGAAAAGAGAACGCAATTGGAGACAGACATAGTTTAAAATGACAAGAGAGAGTTTGAGGATGGCAGAAGGAAGAAGGAGGGAGTGTGGTAGGAGAGGTAAGGCTGTAGAGGTAAACGGAAAGATTTTGGATGAAAGGACCTGTTATAAACCTAAGGAGTTTGGCTTTTACCATGATTACAACATGAGCCATTGAAATGTTTTGAACAAGGGAATGACGTGATCAGATTTACAGCATATAAATACTATTCTGGCTGAAGTGTGGATAATGACTTAGAAGGTGCAAGACTGGAGGGGTACCATTGGGATCTTGCTGTAGTAAAACAGATGTGAAAAGATGTTGTCCTGGCTAATACAATAGCTTGCTTAAGGAGGAGCTTGAAAGAAGGACTGGCCAAGAATCAAAGATGGAAGCTTAGTATAGTGTGGGAGGAGCTCTGTGGAAAAAGTTGGCTGTTACCACTGCTGTGAGCTGACTGCAGACCACACTCCCTTGTTTGCTACTTACGGAGTTAACAGTTCTTGGAAAAACAGACTATGTAATCTCTTATGTTTCCCATTCCATCATTTCATGCAACTATTAATCCATTCAGCAAATTTAATATGTATAGTGTATGCCCTTTAGGAGCTTGCAAACAAGTAAACAATTAGAAAACCATAACAGGTTACATCAGCATGTTAAGGTAGAAGCATGGAGAATCTGAAGGGTTTGCATGCTCAAAAACCTATTTTGGCTTCCTCTCTCACTTGGAAAGGGGACAAAAACCAACTCACATCAATGCTAATTGGAACTCTCCTGATGGTTGAATTCATGTCTGTATGACAGAATCACAAACAACCCATTGCTGACCTCTCTGATGAGTTCTATACCTACATTCTCAATCGCTTTCTAAAAACCTTGACATAATGTCCTTTAGAAACATCAGACTTTAAAAACAACTTAAGAATCTTCTTTCTATATCCTTGTCTTGGTGGATGGTGTCACTATCTACTGATCATTCAAGTTAAAACTTCAGAATCAACCATGACCTCTGCTTCTCCTGTTCTCTCATTGCACACACCCCTTCCCAATCCAGTTGGTTAGGAAGGCTTGTCAGATCAACATCCAAAAATGTATCAGTATCCCCATTGACCTAGTTTGGACTGGCATAATTTCTTCCTTGACTAATTCATAGACACATAATGGTCTCTTGAATACTACTGCATATGTTTATTTTTATTAGAATACTTCTGTAAACAAGTCACATTCATGTCACAACTTGACTTAAAAACTTCTGAACACTGATCATATCCAAATAAGTCAGAATTTCTTTTTCTTACATTAAAAAGAGTGCTTTTTAAATTTTATTGTGTATGTTTTTAGAGTTGTCCCACTTTTTCTCCCTTCAGCTCTTCCACATAGCCCACCCCCCACTTCCATAATCAGTCACCTCACCATTGTCCATGTCCATGGGCCCTTCGTCTGTGTTCTTTGACTATCCCTTCACCTTCTTTCAATCAGTGCCCATCTGCCCCCTCCCCACTTACAGCTGTCAGTCTATTCCATAATTCTATGCCTCTGGTTCAATTTTGCTCATTAGTTTATTTTGTTCATTAGATTCCTCTTATAAGCGAGTTCATATGGTATTTATCTTTCATTGACTGGCTTATTTCATTTAGCATAATCATCTCTGGTTCCATCCATGCTGTTACAAAAGGTAGGAATTCTTTCTTTTTGCTGCATAGTATTCCATTGTATAAATGTACTACAGTATTTTGGAATGTTCTGTGAATATCAATTAAATCCATTGATTCTGGTGTGTCATTTATCGCTGCTGTATCCTTGTTGATTTTTTGCCTGGAAGATCTTCCCATTGTTGACAATGGAGTGTTAAAATCTCCTATGACTGTATTGCTGTCAATCACTTTCTTAATGTTCTCCAAGATTTTCTTTATATATTTAGGTGCTCATATATTGGATGCATATATATTTACCAGCATTATATCCTCCTGCTGGACTGACCCCTTAAGTATTCTGTAGTGATCTTTTCTGTGTCTTGTTATGGTGTTTGTTTTGAAGTCTATATTGTAGATAGAAGTATTGCTACCCTGGCTTTCCTTTCATCTCCATTTGCGTGGAATATTTTTTCCATCCTTTCAATTTCAGCCTGTGTAAATCTTTTCTTCTGAGATGGGTCACTTGTAGATAGCATTTATGTGGGTCATATTTTATTATCCATTTACGCTAAGTCTTTTGATTGGAGCATTTAATCCACTTACATGTAAGGTTGTTATTGATAGGTACTTATTCATGGCCACTTTTTCCCTTTGTACCTGTGTTCCTTTCTCCATTTCTTCTTCTTAGAGCAGACCCTTTAGCATCTCTTGCATGCTGGTTTGGTGGAAATGTACTCCTTTAACCTTTTTCTTTCTTTCTTTTTTTTTTTTTTTTTGCTTGTCAGGGAAGCTCTTTATTTCACCTTCTATTTTAAAGGAGAGCCTTACTGGATAGAGTAGTTTAGGTTGAAGGTCCTTGGTTTCTATTGTTTGGAATATATCATTCCGGTCCCTTCTGGCTTGTAGTGTTTCGATGAGAAATCAACTGACAGCCTTATTGGAGCTTCCTTGTAAGTAACTAATATTTCCTCTTTTGCCACCTTTAAGATTCTCTCTTTTTCTTTAAACTTCACCATTTTAATTGTGATGTGTTTTAGTGTAGGCCTCTTTGGGTTCATCTTGATCGGGACTCTCTGTGCTTCCTGAATCTGTGTGATTCTCTCCCTCACCAGATTAGGGAAGTCTGCTGTCATTATTTCTTCAAACACACTTGCCATTTCCTGTTCCCTTTCCTCTCCTCCTGGGATCCTATGATGTGGACATTGCTATGTTTCATGTTCTCTCTTAGGCTATCTTCTTTCTTTTTAAGTCTTTTTCATTTTGTTGCTCTGACTGGATGTTTTATTCACCTTGTCTTCTAAATTATGGATTTGATGCTCTGCTTTGTCTAGCCTGTTTTTAATTCCTTCTAGTGTATTCTTCATATTAGATATTGCATGCTTCATTTCCAACTGGTTCCTATCCATAGCTTCTATGTCCTTTTTCACGCTGGTGTAGTTCTCTGAGTTCCTTGTGTGTCCTTACAACCATTACTTTGAAATCTATGTCTGATCATTAGCTTGCCTCAGTTTCACTTAGCTGTTTTTCTGGGGATGCCTCCTTTTCTTTCCTTTGGAGGTTGTTTCTTTGTCTCCCAATTTTAGCTGTCTCTTTTTGTTTGTTTCTATGTATTAGATACATCTGCTTTGACTCCTTGTATTGTGGAGTGGGCCTATGTGGTAGGAGTCCTATGGAACCCAGTGGTGCAGATTCCTTGATCTCCTGATCTAGATGCTCAAAGAATGCACTTTTTGTGGGTTATGTGGGCTGTCCTGTTGTATTTGGGCCCTGAATTTTGTTGGCTTATTCATTGGTGGGGTCTCCCCGCAGGCTGGCTGAATGAAGGGCTCAGCCCTCACCATGTTTTGTATGCTTTTGTATAGGTACTGGTGGGACAAACCAGATAACACAAAAAACAAAACTAAAACAAGCAAACCTCTACCCCCGCAACAATAGCAACAGCAATTTCAATGACAAAAGATCAGAGAATAATAAAAGTGGAGAGAGAAATGGAATATTAGGGAAAGGAAAAAATAAAGGAAAAAGAGAAAGAGGAGGCCAAGGGACAGCAGAGTGATTGTGGGAGGAGAAAAGAGCAGAAAACTAATACAAATAACGAATTAAAAGGGGAAAACAGGAAAAAGGGACAAAGAAAGAGAAAGAATAACAAAAATAAGAAAATGAAAGAAGGGAACAAAGTGGTAATCAATGGTAAGAGTAAAGTAAGAAATATGAAAGAAAAAAAGGCAATAAAAATGGAAGAAAAAGAAAACAATTAAAAGCTATGAAAAAGAAAAAATAATGAAAAGGAACAAAATGGGATTCATCTCAGCAGAGTTCAGTGCTTGCCTCCGGGGTTCTCCCTTTGGATATGGATCTGATATTGTCTGAGGTGGTGTAAGCCAATGTCAGGTGCTATCCATGTCTAGCTCTTAACAGCTTGTTCAAAGCTACAAGCGATCCACAGTTTGTGGCTGATTCCTCTGGGCTTGGCTGTGCCTGAGTTGGGCCAAGACACTCTGCCAAGCTGGGTTTTATCAGCACTGGGTTCTAGGATATGTCAGCAAGCCACCCGAGGCACTGCAGGCTCCACCTCTGCCTGTCTCTGCCTGCTGGCCTGCTGTCCGTCTGAGACTAGCTGCAGACCTGACTGTTGCTGAGAGGGCTTCTGGTGGAATTGTGGGGGGCGGGGAAGTTGGGACTCCTGAATCTCCCATGGCCGGTGCCTTTCAGATTATAGGGGAGATGCTGGATGTGTTCCCCTGACCCCAGGCCACTAGTCTGAGTCTGTCCAGGACTTTTCCTCTGTACTCAGCAGGGCAGGGGCCCTAGTAGGCTAATGGGTGGAGTCTCCAGAGTCCAGATTTTGGGTCTGCAGGAAACCAGGAGGGTGTTTCTATGGCTCTCCCATAAGGGGGAAGTGTTGGTCTGTTTCCGGGGAAAGTGTGTGGTATGGCTACACCCTACAGCCCCTCTCAGACACCCCCTGAGTCTGAGTATGTTGCTGTCTCCTCAGCAGGGGTTAAGATGAGAGATGGGAGAAAAGAAAGAAGAAAAGAAAAAGACATACAAAACAAGACAAAACAGAACTAAACAAAACAAAAAAGATGCAGGATGGTGCAAGCAGGATTTCAGGGGCTGGGGAAAGTGGTACCCACAGGATAAGGTAATTGCTTTTCCCCTAGGAGGACCTTGCTCTTCTCAAGAGAGATGGCTGCTGTGGGATCCAGTTACATCCCAGCACATAAACCCCGCCCCCGGCCACTTCCCGACGTCTCTCTCCAGCGCCTCCCGCTCTAGACTTTCTTTGCAGGTCTGCAGTTTGCGCCTCCTTCTCTTCGCTGGGGCCCAAGGTAAGTGGTTGTGAACACAAAACCTGTGCTTTGACCCCTTTAAGAAATTAAGAAAGAAAAAGAAAAAATAGCGGTTTTGTTTCCAGCGGATCTTGTCTCTCCCCAGCAGAAACCAACCCCACGGCCTTTCACCACCAGGCGCTACGTGGTCTGCTGGCCCGGCACTAGCTCTCCGTGTTTGGGGGCCGGGTTTGTGTTCCTTGCTTCTCTCCTTTCAAGGGGAAGCTCCCACAGCGGCACTGCTGCCTCCCTCGTGAATGCGCCAGCCCCTTTAACGACCTCGGCCTTCCCACTGGTCATGGTGGGCTTTTCCCCCGTCCTTGGTTAAAAGTCTCTTTTTGGGGGGTAGTCTTCGGTTTATTTCAGGTGGCTAGTCCTCCCTAGTTTTATTTCCAATTTTTTTCTAGAGGGAGGTGCACAATATATCCTACTCTGCCAACATCTTGCAACCCTCCCAAAATTTCTTAACAGGTTCTTTCCAGTCAGGCCCCAAATTATATTTTTAGTCTCTCTCTACCCCACTGGAGTATTAGCTCTGCCAGGGCAGAGACTAGGCCTTACTCATCTTTGTAGACTGAAAGTCTGGTATAACGAATGACATAGTATTTGCTCAATAAATGTTTGCTGGAAGATAAAGGCTATAAATGCGGCACCTTCCCACCATATACATCTAGTTCCTTTCAAGTTAAAATAGTCCATGCTGCGTTTTGCTGTGAGCAACGTGACTGTGGCAGAATGAACAATGTCTTTGCTGGCCTCCTGTAACCTTTTCCTCCTCATCCCCATCCCCAGCATTGCAGCGAACATCCAGCCATTGAGCTCTTAGTGCTGATGATGGAAGATGTACTATAAAACAGGGAAAAAATGCAGCTCCCTTTCAGAGAGAAGGCTGCATTCACATCCTGGGAAGTTATAAATAAGGCCTGAAAACAGGAATGAGTTTATAAGAGGGATTTGTTTTTAGTGAACAAAGACTGAAGGCGTGATATCATTGCTTTGGTGGTGAAGGTCTCCAGTGGAGTTCTGTTAATTGGGACTAGACAAGACAACAAATTGATAGGGATTCAAAGACAAGGACTGGAACGCGCCTGCATTCAGTGGGATTCCTCGGGACGTCTTCAGAGAAGCAAATACCTAGAAAGGATCATAATGACAAACATTTTACAGATTGAAGAAAATTTGTGCTTGAGGAAGGACAGCTCATATATTCTCTTTTTCTTTCCGTGTGTGTGGGTGTGTAAATGGAGAAAGGGTCAGTGAGAGAAGTTCCAAATTGAGTAGCTTTTTTCTCCAATTATAAAAGAGATAAGTGTTCATTTTAGATATCTTGGAAAATAAATTTAAAGAAGAAAAAGATCAATAGTTATCCCAACATCAGAAATAATACTTTAATATTTTGGATTTCCAAATTCTGGTCTTTTTTATGTTTCCATAAATAGTATAACATACTGTTAATGACCACAGTCTCTGCCATCAACTGGACATGGTTACAAGTCTTGGTTCTGCCATTTACTGCCTTCTTGGACTTCGTAAGTTACTTAAATTGTCAAGACTTGGTTTCTTTTTCCACAAAATATGGAAAATAATGTGTTACCATAGGTTTATTTTGAAGATTAAATAAATAACTTGCATGGGGTTCTTAATATGGTGCCTAGCACACATAGTAAGTACACCATAAATTTGGGTGGTGTGTTTTTTTTTTCAACAAAGTGTATATAATTTTATTTAACAAAATGGATTTTATACTGTGTGTATATGTATGTAGTTTTGTATCATGATTTTTCATTCTAATACTTTCTAATTCAAAATATTCTATCATATGGTAATTTATTTTGTGATCTACTATGGTTAGAAACCTAGTTTGTTTTCAGTTATTTATTTATTTATTTATTTATTTTATTGATTATGCTATTACAGTTGTCCCATTCCCCCCCCTTTATTCCCCTCTACCCTGCAACCCCCTCCCTCCACCCACATTCCCCCTCTTTACTTCGTGTCCATGGGTCATACATATAAGTTCTTTGGCTTCTACATTTCCTATACTATTCTTAACCTCCCCCTGTCTGTTTTCTACCTACCATTTATGCTACTTATTCTCTGTACCTTTTTCCCCTCTTCCCCTACCACTCCCCTGTTGATATCCCTCCATGTGATCTCCATTTCTGTGGTTCAGTTCCTGTTCTAGTTGTTTGCTTAGTTTGCTTTTGCCTTCGTTTTAGGTGTGGTTTTTAACAACTGTGAGTTTGCTGTCATTTTACTGTTCATATTTTTTACCTTCTTTTTCTTAGGCATATCCCTTTAACATTTCATATACTAAAGGCTTGGTGATGATGAACTCCTTGAACTTGACCTTCTTTGAGAAGCACTTTATCTGCCCTTCCATTCTAAATGAAAGTGTTGCTGGATAGAGTAGTCTTGGATGTAGGTCCTTGCCTTTCATGACTTGGTATACCTCTTTCCAACCCCTTCTTGACTATAAGGTCTCTTTCGAGAAATCAGCAAACAGTCTTATGGGCACTCCTTTGTAGGTAACTGTCCCCTTTTCTCTTGCTGCTTCTAAGATTCTCTCCTTATTTTTAATCTTGGGTAATGTAATTATGATGTACCTTGTGTTTGGGACTCTGAGCTTCCTGGACTTCCTGGAAGTCTATTTCCTTTGCCAGATTGGGGAAGTTCTCCTCCATTATTTGTTCAAGTAAGTTTTCAATTTGTTGCTCTTCCTCTTATCCTTCTAGTACCCCATAAGTTGGATGTTGGAACATTTAAAGATGTCCTGGAGGTTCCTAAGCCTCTCCTCATTTTTTTGAATTCTTGTTTCTTCATTCTTTTGTGGTTGAATGTTTCTTTCTTCCTTCTGGTCCACACCATTGATTTGAGTCCCAATTTCCTTCCCAACACTATTGGTTCCCTGTACATTTTCCTTTATTTCACTTAGTGTAGCCTTCATTTTTTTCCTCTAATTTGCAACCAAATTCAACCAATTCTGTGAGCATCCTGATTACCAGTGTTTTGAACTGTGCATCTGATAGGTTGGCTATCTCTTTGTGGCATAGTTGTATTTTTTTCTGTAGTTTTGAGCTGTACTTTCATTTGGACCATTTTTTTTCTCTCCGCACATATGTAATATATAAGGGGCAGAGTCTTAGGTGTTGACCATGGCTGGGCAACCCACGTCGCTGCATTATGATGCTGTCTGTGGGGAAGGGGTCCATCTGAGAGGGAACAATGGCGCTTGCTCCTCTCTCTGCCAGCTTTCAGTCACTTCCCCCACTACCCACAAGCAAATTGGGCCCTTCTGTGCTGATTCCAGGGTGGGTGGGCCTGTGTACATTCTAGGACCCTGTGGGTCTCTCCAACAAACTCTCTTGTGAGGCTGTTACTGCTGCTGCCGCCTCAACCCCCACAGGTGTTTTCAATGGGTGGTTTGAGGCTTTATTTCCCCGAGCTGGGACCCTGGGCTGCATGGTCTGCTCCTCTCCCCAGCTATTCCTTTATCTTCACATCAATGTTGGACCGCCCGCTCTACCAGCTGTGAGATTGCCAGGTCCGCCCCACTGTTGGGCTCTGCCCCTCCTACCAGTCTGGATGAATGTGTCTTCTTTAACTCTTTGGTTGTTGGACTTCCATACAGTTCAATTTTCTGTCAGTTATGGTTGTTTTTTGTTTTTAAATTGTTGTTGTCCTTCTTTTGGTTGTGTGAGGAGGCACAGTGTGTCTACCTATGCCTCCATCTTGGCTGGAAGTAGGAAGTGATATGTTTTCAGTTTTTAACTGTTATAAGTAATACTTTAACCAATATTCATTAGCTTAATCTTTACCATATTCATGATTATTTTCTTAAGATGAAAATGTTGAAAGCAGAGTAACTTGGTCAAAGGGCATGAATATTTGGAGATTCTTGATATCTGGTGACAGATTATCGCCTGGATAAGATATACCAATTCATTCTCCCCGTGGCCTAGTATAAGAAGTCTCATTTCTCACCCTCACACACACTTACCCGTACAGTAGTCCCTTATCCATGGGGGATACATTCAGAGACCCCCAGTGGATGCCTGAAACCATAGATAGCACAAAACCCTACTTAGACCATGTTTTTCCTATACATACATACATATGAGTTTAATTTATAAATTAGGCACAGTAAAGATGAATAACAATAATAAAATACAACAATCATAATAATATACTACACTAAAAGTTATGTGAATATGGTCTCTCTCTCCAGTTATTTTTAGATTTTCAGTCCAGATCTATTCCTGAATCGGTAACTATCCCTTACTTGCATAAGTACTTGGCATCACTCATTTCTGGGATGCCTTGCTGAAGGAAGTCTTTGTGTAGACTCGGTGTTCTCTGGGGTAACACATCGCCATCAGTCATTTTCTGTTCGCGTCTCTCACCTACAAGCTCAATGCCTTCCCCATCTAAAGACGAAGGACCTGTCGTGCACTGTGGCTGTAACTTGCAATTTGAGGTGCCACAGGAAAACTGGTATGACTTTCTTTTTCTCCTTCACAATTTCACAGATAGAAGATTTGTTCTTCCTGAATCGGGGGTGTCCAACCTTTTGGCATCTGTGGGCTACATTAGAAGAATAAGAGTCGTCTTGGGCCACACATTAAATACAAACACCAACGAAAACTGATGAGCAAAAATAAGGTCTTAAGTAAATTTACGATTTTGTGTTGGACCGCATCCACAGCCATCCTGGGCTGCATGTGGCCCACAGGCCACGGGTTGGACACCCCTGCCAGTAGATCTTAGCAACCTCAGCATACGATTTTTTTGTTTCTTATTAAGTCAGTAATTCTCACCTTTTCGTTTAAAATAAGCACTTTATGGCTTCTTTTGATATATCTGAATTGTCAAAATCACTATTGTGTTTTGGGGACATTATTAAGAAAGATAAGGGACACTTGAACACAAGCACTGTGATACCATGACAGTTGATTTGATAACCAAGTGGGCTACTAAGTAACCGACGCTTAGTGCTGCATGTGTATGCTGGACAGAGGGATGATTTGTGTCCTGGGCAGGGCAGAGTGGGATGGTGAGAGACTTCATCGTGGTACTTAGAGTGGTGAACAATTTAAAGCTCACGAGTTGTTTCTGGAATTGTTTATTTAATATTTTTGAACTGCAGTTGACTACAGGTGACTGAAACTGCTTAAACCAAAACTGGGGGTAAGGGAGACTACTCTATACATACACATATATATATTTAGATATTTCCAGTTTAGTAAGGCAAAAAACCCTCCTTATTTTAATATTTAAGTATTACAATATCATCGGCAGTCAGATTTCTCTGGGACATTTAATATTAATGTCTGTGATTGCATGAATGAGAAGTGCCCTTCACATTACTATGTTAAAGAAACTGGTGTTACCCTACAGCAGATAAGATCAAAGGGGAAACTTCATTACTCTCATCAAGGATAAAAGAGGTCTATCACTTCCCATGTTGTGTATGCTTTAACTGAAGAGGAGGAACTGGGCTTCCATTGAAATAGGATAGATGTCTCTTAAATACAAGGGCAGAAAAGCAACTTTCAAAATGATGAAACACTGGGAAGTTTCCTCACAGAGATCGTGGCTCTCTGAACCTCTACAACCAGCAGAGTCCCCGTCTTGCCTTGGGAGGCTGGGGATCCAGCGCCCTGCAGGAAAGAGGCACACCGCCTGATCTCTTTGGTCTCTCCCAATCTGCAATTTTGAACTTATTTTAGTGGGGTGTTGATTTTGTGATATTTTTGGAACTAGAGAGGAATGGTTTTATTCCAGTGCATGTATCAGGTGCTATTTTTGAACAGATGAATTAAGCTCTCTTTAGAACCATCTCTCCCTTTACAAGCTCAGACACACACAACACAGCCCTGCCCTCTGCCATCTTATTTCACACAGGTTAATAACTAGCAATAATGACCACAGTCTTTTAAAAATAAAATTTTCTGTATTTGTTCTTTTCATGCTTGGGCAGTATTTTATGAAAAGAGGTACTTACTATTAAAAAATATGTTTAATGGCAGAGTACATATGAAGAAATAAATAGTGCAAAAATGGTGGTATTTTGTTGCTGACCAGTGCACCCAGCTCTTCCCCCTGGATTCTTGCACACAAAGAACACATTGTTATTGGAGCCATTACTGAGCTCCTCTGCTTTGCCAGGCTCTGCGGGGCTCGAGGGAAATGGCTATAGATTGCAGCAGAAAAGTCCATCAGATGGATCGCATGTGACCCCACTGTTTCCAGGAAAGAATGCAGTAGAACACTTCAGCTGAATGGACAGATTTTCCAAATGTTTTAAATCAGTTTTGAGACAAAAAAAAAAAAGTAAGATGCTAAGAAATGGATTTGGCCTATACACATTTCACAATGCGATGCCCATTTCTCTGAAATGCAGACATTAGGGGCTTTCATGTGGATGGGGAAACCTTAAGGGGGAAGAAAACCCAGCCCGCAACAACAATTAAGCAGCAATTGAAGAAAAGCAGGCAAAAAAAAGATGGCCCTGTGTTAGTACAATAGCTCAGGGGCTTTTCATTTTGAGGCATAAAGACAGAACAGAGAATGTTGTTTTCTTTTTAAAGCCCTTTTAAAAATGGTAACTGCATCCTGCTCTTGTAGATGTATTACTTATGACATCCCAGTTTTCATCTGTTCATGATTTTACATTAGAGTTAAATCTCTGCAGCTTGAATCTCACGGCTGAGTTAGCCAGAACCCATAAAATATTGAAACCTTTAGAGCAGCAGCCAGCCAGGTTGAGAGAAGTTCATGTTCAAAGCTGAGCTTTAGATTCTGAGACATCCCAATTGGAGTGTAGTACAGAAAAAAGCACTGATAAAATTTTCATAAAAATGAGCTAAGGATATTGCTAGCATGCTTCCCAGCATCTATATGAAAACTTAATCTGAGCTAATGGAAAGGATATGAAAGCCTTTCTCAATTCAAACACAGTCAATGCATGATTCATAAATTATTGTCAGAGAAGTGAATCAGCCTCCAGATTTATTCTCTTTTGGGTAGCAGCAACCAGAGGAAAACTGGGTCTTTTTGACCTTTAATGCCAGCAAATTTTACAGTAGAGCTGTCAATATAACCAAGTAAACTGGTCATTTCTCCAAACAGCAACAAAATACCCTCATATACCCAGTGCAAGCTAATATTAACTTGGCCCACTAGGTTACCGACAGTACATTCAGGGCAGCAAATAGCAAACGTCTGAGCTCGTCTGGTGGCACAGCCCTGTGTGGCCATGCCTACATCACCAGCAGTGGTGTGGGCTCCTCGTGTCCCCTGACCTTCCTACCCGTTGGGTGATGACAATGCACTCACATTACCCTATAATGAAGGTGGTATTGTTATTATTATTGTTGTTGTTGTTATTATTAAGAGCTCTATTTCATATACGGGGAAAATAAGCTCAGTCAGGTTTCTGCATTGGATTATGAAAGCAATAGTGTTTTCTAGAAATATGGACATGGTTCAGATCGATGTGAAGTAAGTTGAAGTAGGACAGTAGGATGGAAACAACTAGTCCTGCACATTGGGAAGACTGTTAAAAGTGCTTTTAATTTTATATTTCTTCATCCATTAGATATTTTAGGTCCCCTACAAAATGCATCGTGGAGAGAATAGAAAGATAAAAACACAAACCATATTTTTAATGAGTTAATAACCTTATGCAATAGAGCCATAGAATTTCAAACTTGAAAGTGTTCTTAAAGATTATTTAGTTCAGTCCTCCTCTTTAGAGCTTTAATATTTTCTATAACATTCCCACCGAGTGGTCCACCACCCCAGACTGCACAGGCTTGATGAGAATCCCTTCCCTCATCAAAGTTAACTGTGGCAGTGATTTTCACACACATGTTAACACGCATGTTCCGGAATTTACACGTTTTTGAGCACAGTTCCGCATGATTCCCGTGTAGGCAAGTGTGGATCATATCTGTGGAATGGGAATTCTCTAATAGGAATTTGGCAAAGATGTATCTTAAAAAATTCTGGCTTGCTGTGCCCTGCATATTACATTACCTTGGTCCTATCTGCCACCGGACCCGATTTTACATCCTAATGCCCTGCTAATGAGTAATCTTACCCCTGTTTTGGTTAATCCCATGAATAATCAATCCAATGTAAATATGTCTTAATGCCTCTAATAAAAGCCCCGGCTAAGTGACCCATGAGGTCTTTTTCCCAAGATGGAGGTGATGGGAAAGACCCATGGCTGCCGGATTCTCATCTCCAAGCGTGTCTCTGGGTAAGATTGATTCACACGATCGGGGCGGTCCCCCCCCCCCCCGGATTTTGCGGGTCGAAATCCGCAACAGTTAACCATGTCTTTCTCTTAGTGGACCATTCACGTTAGAAACCTAGTATCAGTTTTGATTCCTTGTCTCTCAGCCCTCTGCACGCAAGATCACCATATGATGCAAGTTCTATCTACCAGTGTTTCTCAAATACAGTTGGCCTCCTAGCTGTGCTGCCACCACCTCTGTTCAGGCTTAAATCTCTCTCACTAAGTTTACCCTACATCCTGTCACCAGAGTTCTTTCTAAGACAGATCGAATCATGTCACTTGTGTGTTTTCAAATGATTTTTAATACCCCCTTTTTATTATGGAATTAATTTGCAGCTCATTAGCATGTTATTCAAGGCTCTCACAATGTGATTCTGATCTGCTTTTCCGGGCTCGTCTCCCGGCAACCATGCTCTACTCCAGGGTAGAAGTTCTCACCTCCTGCATGTGAGACCCACTTGTAGGTGGAGTTTTAGCAAATACCAAACTTGAGCCCAGTATGAAATCAAGTGGGAAATTTTGGCCACAGAACCCAGACAGGAGTATATATATTTTTAAAGTTCCCCAGGTGAGTCTAATGCACAACCAAGGCTAGAATTACTCCTATAAAAGTACTGGGTCACTTCTTTTTCTTTTAACACCCATGAGCTTTCATACCCCTGTGCCTTTGGTTATTGTTACCACAGCCTGAAACCCCAGTCACCTTATCTTAGCCTAGAACAAAGGCAAACATTTGTATTTAGAATGATGTTCTTAGAGCATGTTGAGGGGACTTCAAGGAATTCAAGAAGTTCACCCAGAAGAGAGACACTGAGGAAAACATTTACTGAGCATCACACCATATTCTGGGGACTATTCTATGGTCTTGGGATATAGCAAAACTGTTTGGACCATAAAAAGTAAGCTCCACGAGAGTAGAATCATATGTGTCTTGGTACATGTTATAATTCTAGCCCAGAGAACAGTCCCAGGATATAGTAGATGTTCACTAAGTGTTTGCTAAAAGAATGAATGTAAATTTGAGGTGCCTCTGAGATATTAAACAATGCTGTCTCAGAATTTTTGGCTATGCCCTTAGTTCATTTCATCACTCTATTGACTAAGATTTTTTGAATTATAAATCTGTCATATAAAGTATGAGAGTTTTCCTGGTTTCTGTTACTTGCAAACATATGTGTTAACCACCAGAGCAGAGGTTGCACATATTTTTATTTATGTGAGTATGATGTGTGAAGTGCCCACAGATCCATCAGTGATTTGTGAAGTGCATACTGTGTGCCCAATAATAGGGAAAGTATGATTAAAAGTGAGAATTCAAGAGCACTGTATGATTTAGTCCTCCCTTTAAAGATTTTATAATCAGTCCAGTTGCAGGCTAAGTATTTATAGAATAAAATAAGAAGGCAGAGGGCAATCTATCACTGTGCCGATAAACATGTTACATGGGGTGCGACCCCGAAACGTACTAACAGAGACATCCCTCCCCTGACAGGTGAAAAGCAAGGCTGTCCCTCAGTCTTCCTGAGCGGGAGTGGTCAAAGCACAGGCACGGTCTAAGTCCTGAGGCACAAAGTCACCCCCAGATGTTATGTTAGAATCCTGGCTCTTCTTGGCCGTTGTTGAGCCCTGTTGTCCTGTGTGGCATTCGACTCAGAAGAGGCCTGATAATCCTATATTCCAGGGTTGTTTGGGGCGGGGGTGGGGGGCGGTTGGAGATATCTGTGCAATCAGAGTCAAGTTTAGAGTAGGTGCTGTCTGTATCTTCAAATTTAAGATCTGTATCTTCCAAGTCAAGGTCTATGAAGAAAATATAAGTAATTAGGTCAACTTGTAGTCTCCGTTGCTGCATCCCCTTCAGCAGCTGATGCAGGACAACATGTACTGACCACCTCCCTCCACACTAACCCTCCATGGAGCCGCTCACAGCGCCGAGGGGGCCTCAGGGCGGGAAGGGCTCCGGGGCTATTGCCGGCTTCAGGGCTAGCAGCCGAGCTGCAGCAGTAAAGCCAGGGCAGCGTGTAAGTCACCTCTGATTTTGAGAGCAGTTTCTCTCCTTCAGGGATTGTCTTACACGCCAAGATGTATAGGACACGCACTGCAGAAGCCAAGCCGAGGGACATGGAATAAGAACCAGTGTGTTATTTAAATCACACCTAAAGGAAGCAAGAAGGTTCTTCTAATTAGCTTTTCAAAATCACTGTGCTCACGAGGCTGGGATCGGAAAATAGGATGTGGTATCGCTGTATACCTGTGTGCAGAACATTTCAAAAGCACTTATTGTAATTGTGCGGTGTTGATGGGGCTATTTTAAGAGCTTCTGGAGATAAAATTCTACTTTGTGGTTAAATGTTGGTCTTTGTGCTAGAAGATTAAAGACCACCTCTCATTTATGTCCTTTTTTTCTCATGTGGGACACATGATTATATTAGCAGCATTAACCAGCTCTTTAAAAGATGTACCTTATTTAGGCTGATTAAAAGAAAAAAACCTGAAATCAGCTTCTCACCTGAAAAAAATAAATATATAAGTAAAAGCCCTGGGCAGCAGGGATGTTTTCTAGCTCACGGTTTACTACACTATAACAGCATCCAAGGCTGTTTGGTCTCGGAGTGTCTGTCACCTATAGAGTCAGATTTTACGAGCGCTGACCTCATTTGCTTCCTTTGTTTTTAATTGGCTGAGCAGCAGAGAAAAAGGAGGCAAAGAATAGCATTACTACTCGACAAGTTAACATACATAAATGGCACTGTTATGTGGGGAGACTGTAATAAGTCACGTGACAGAGAGCAAAGGCAGCCCAGCGTGCAAAGGGAGCAATTTTCTGCCCCGCAAACAGCACTCCAGGTGCTGTCGTTCATCTTTCTGTGACTTGTTCTGTCAAAGTCCTCCCAGAGCAGAGGCGTTCGGGGACCCAACAGGCCATAAGTGTCCAGCTGAAAAACCTGGGAGATATCCCCAGGCCCTGGGAGTTCACTTCTTCAGTTGCACTGATTTACTTCAGAATGCTCCTTCAGGGAATTCCTGCCTTCCATTGCTTTACTTTCCCATTTCCTTTCTTGTCATCTTTAAAAACCCATTAAAGATCACGCATGCAGTTTCTGCAGGCTCAAATTTCTAAGTTTCTGTTGCTTAATAAAATGCACCCTTTCAGTAGGCTGTGGTCTCCTTTAAACTGTTAGGGCCTGGATACTATTAAGGCTTTTAATTAGAGGTGGTGATCACAGATTAAGACAGCAGAAGATGGCTGAAATCCTCAGGGGAGGCAATATTTTCCCGTCCGGGGATCTAAAATGGCCACTTGGCTCACATATCCACGACAGAAACACCGAGGATTTTCAAAACAGGAGCCAAAATTAAAATGTAGTTCACATTCCCCATTTTCCCCTAATTATTTGTTTCAAAGGCTTCCAATTGCCAAGGTTAAGTGATTATTGTCGATATCCACTGAAGGCTGCTTTTAAAAAAGAAGTTTGGCTTTTAATTTGTTTACAAATCCAATTTCCAAGTGTACTCCTTACCCAGCAAAGCACAGATATCTCCTGAAGTCTTTCCTCCCACCGAGTCTTCTGTCTACGGCCGTCCACATGACTCCTTCACTGTGCAATACGCATGCAGCCTTTTCCACAATAAAGGAAGATTACATTCAAATGCCACCTTGCTGATCATATTCAGATTTGTCTGTCATTTTGTGTGGTTACTGCTTTTCCTTAGGTATTAGAATAACAATACCTCACCTGTCATATTCCACTAGCACTGCCTCACCTAGAAAATTGCTCTAATACTGCCTCGGATCTCACAGACCTTTTTTATTAAAGAATTTTTCTTTGCACAAGCTTACCTATTACAGCATAATGATTGAACTTTTATGGGAAGCCTACACATATATTTTTACTATATATTTTTTTCCAGTCCAGCAATTGTTACATGTTGATTCTAGAGCAGTTTGAATGATTCAAAGCCAATCTGCTTTCGCTCATCTGTAGAACATCTAGTTTCCTTTTCAAACTACTGCCAGTCTCTATCTGGGTACTTTCAGTAAGTCATATTTCCAAACAGATGAGCAGCTATTCAAAGTGTTACTTATTTGGAGGTTTTAGTATTAGGCAATATTTTTTTTCTATTAGCAATAATTGTGCCTCAGATAAACCTCATTGTCTACAATACTGCCACTGCGCAGAGCTAATCTTAGACAATATTATATGACTGTATGAAAAGATATCTGGAACTTTTGGGTTGAAAGTCTGAGCTTAGTATTTCCTTTCTTCTGACAAAAATTAAAATATACACGTTTAAAAACAAAATATAGTTCCTTTGAAACAGGTTTTTCAGAGAAATCCAAAGTGTGGCAAATGCCAAATAGAGATTTCTTTTCAAAGTAAAATAGAGGAAATGGAGACATCTGTATTAGTGTCAGCAATTAAATAAATAGACAGATTTTTGCATTGATGCACTTTTTAAAATTGTGAAACCTGCTTAAGTAATTTTCAAGAAGCCACAGCCACAGGTAATTTGGTCTCAAGGCTCAAGAGAGCTCTGGCCACTTCAACATGGCAGGCCGCATTAGAAGGAGGGTACTTTTGAAGTGCTATGTAATGAAACCAAATGGTACATTTGAAGCCTGCCACTGCCTTGTAATTAATGTATGCCATGTTCTGGAGATGAGTAAGTTACTGAGAACAGATACCATCTCATTGGCTAAAACACCCTGCACCAGTGTTCTTTGCACATAATTAAACTGGACATGTTTGAGGAAAATGAAATGACAAAGATACACTGTTAAGCTGCAAATAGTATTCGATGACATTATCAAATGCAGAGATTCCAAGGTTTGCATATTAATCAAGGGAAGGTGCTAATTTGAGTGCTTTAAGCTTCACTCACAAGGCTGTTTACATGCTTTGTTCCACCTGGACCTGTTTGGAGGTTTGTCAGAAAGCTAACCAGCAGAAAAATACTGTATTTGAAAATACACATGCATGTTTAATTAAACCAGGGCCACTGAACATTCCTCAATATATTTAGCTGGTGAGGTTTAAGCTCCATCAGAGCATCAGGCATTATCACCTTTTGAAGTATTGCTGAATCTTTAATATTTAAAGCACAAAGCAGACTGTAATAAAAAATTCCAGCAGACCCTAGAAGATTAAAGATGCTTTATAAATGTGACAGTTTGTAAATGGAACACCAGGATTAAAGGATCCCTCTGATATTTCACAGCATATTTTTCAGGTGTATGCTAAATTATGAATACAATTAAATAGCTGTAATTATTCTCCAGAAGTGGACAGCAAATTTAAACGCCTACGAAATTTGCAATTGGCTCCAGAATAGGGATTTAGAGCGTAGTGGCCTGAGTGGGCAAGGCAAATCTTCCTGGCAGGTGTCAACCAAAGCTCTTTGAAATCCAGTGAGAACTTCACTCTCCCCATCTGACACGTGTCCTTCAGGAGTCTGGAGCCAATGATTGTCCTGAATAAGGGCATGACTGCACACATGTGTTGGGAAAGAATGAACTAGGGCTACGAGGTCAGAAGCGTGTGTCCTAGGAGCCCCGTTTGTAATCACCGTGAAACAAAAAGGCTGAGATTTGTGTGTCTGTTGGCACATCGATCTGGCCAAACACGAGCAGTGCCTGGCGTGGAGTGGGCTCTAAGCAAATATTTGTGGGATGAATGAATGAATTATAAATATAAAATGTGCTTATTCTACTATGTTAATATTTTTATTAAATGAATTTTCCTGGAAATTAAGTTTAGTGTGATTTTGTCAAAACCATGAAAAAGCAGGGACAATAGTGGTGTGTTTTGCACTTGGAGCAAAAGCATGTTTTATGGCTTTTCTTGGTTATCAAGCAGTTCTTTGGGTGGTGATAAAGTGTGAGCCTCACTTTGCGTACCTATTAGAGAATAGGAACTGCTCTGGTCCTGATCACTTATGGGAGCCTGGCCGAGCCACTGACACTCAATCAGCTTCAGTCTCCTCATCTATAAAATGGGGATACTATTCCCTTTTGAAAGATTAAATGAGACAATGATTGGCAAGACCTTTGCTGGGTGCAAACACACAAGAATTGCTTAATAAATAATAACCTGTCATTGAGAAAGTCAACCCAGGTTAGTAGTTAAAATCATGGGTTCTGGCCCAGACTGACTGGCTTTGAGTCCTGGCTCTGCCACTCCAGTAGCTGACCTTGGGCACATCATTTAAACTGCCCATGCCTCAGTTTTCCTATCTCTAAAATGGAGACAATAATTGAACCTATTCCATAAGGTTATTTTGAAGATTGAATGAGTTGATATTTACAAAATGGTTGGAATTAGGCTTGGCACTTAGTAAGAAAATGGGGTTTTGTTTACTAAATAACAACTAATAGACTAAATAAAACAAGCATTAACTCTGCCTGTCACACAGGAGGCTTTTCTGAAAAAGGACGCTGAAACTATTACAACTCTTGGTTAGGCAAACGAACTGCACTTCAGAAACAACCCAGGAGAAGTTTCTGTCATTACTTTTGAAGCCTCCTAGGTGTCTGTGATAGAAGGCAAAGAACTGTGGCAGCTGAGTTTCTGGCTCAGGCCTCAAGGCTCAGCATGGGTTCTCCAAAATCTTGACAAATAACGCCACTTTTAGGAAACTTGTCTCAGTATTGAGAAAAAGAGGAGCCTCCAACCATCTACATCAGCAGGAAAGGCTGATATGATGTGTCAACTGCCCTGCTGAGACCCTGGGCCCTTCCCAGTCCCTGGTTAGATGACTGAGGACATTAGCTCTTCTCTATTGAGAATATACTCGTGGCAAGTGCTCTACCAACATGTTGCTATTCCCCAGAACGACTTCAGGAGGAAGGCACTATTATGATCACCATTTTAGAAATGAAGGAACTAGGGCACACACAGAACAGTTACTTAACATGCCCAAGGCCACAGAATCAGTAAAGGGCAGAGCTGAGACTCAACTCTGGCAGTCTGACTCTAGAGCGTGCGTTACTAAGCACTAAGCACACTGTCCTTTTGTGGGGGAATGTGTGTGACTGCTCGGAAAATGCAAACTGAATTTTACGTGAGTTCTAGTAAGTCTCAGTGTTGAGACAGAGGCATGCCCACTGCCCATATTCATGTTTCTATTTTTAAAATGTGTGTATTTTGACTGTGGGCATGTGCATGTGTATTGAGGGATGTATGTGTGTCTCAATTTACTTCAAGGTGCCGATGAAGCAGAACTTAAAATTCTTTTTGCAGGAGAAGCAATGATTAAGAGTGAAGAAACAATCAGTGGTCAGGAAAACTTGCACAGGGGTCATTTTTTTTTCCTCCTAGAGACTAAGATGACCCAGGCTTAAGGCTTTCTGTTGGAAAAATGTACTCAAGATCCATAGAGAGTATTCTCCCCATGAAAAAAAAAAAGTCTACAAAGAGGACTTTATTTAAAGCCAAGCCTTTTGTACTGGGACAGGGCAAGAGGGAAAGAAAAGGGCTAGTTCCTATGCAATGCATGACTGCAACGAGAAACTTCATTTAACTCAGCTCCTGACCCGGTAATCGTTCTTTGGAAACAATGCCTGATCAATGAATGTACAGTGATGATGTGTAGTTTCAGGAAACTATGTAGATTGTAGTAGTAATGGCCCCCACTGTGGTCATGCTTTCTCGTATCCATGCAGCCACTTATCCCCTCTCACACTGCCACTAGGTGTAGCCATGTGACTCTGACTTGCTTTGGCCAATGGGAAATAGAAAATGTAAAATAAGCAGAAACTTAAATATAACTTGCACGTTAGGGTTTGTCCTCTCTTGTTGTTCTTAGGTCGGTAAGAGCTTAGTGGCACAGCTGCCAGTGGAGAAACCTGCCGACTGTCAGATGTAGGGAGGAAGCCATCCAAGATCACCCAGCTGCCAACTGCCCTGCCAACTCGTTGTAGATACTAGAGAGAGCCCTGCAGAGATCAGCCGCTCCAGGCCAGAAATGCTACCCAGCTGTCCTAAGACTCATGAACTATATACATGTTCTAAGCACTAAGTTTGGGGGATTTGTTACATAATGCAAACAAACCGACACTGGTTCTAAGGAGGGGGGACTTTCCCTAACAAAACTAAAAATGGGCAGCACTGGTTTTGAAATTCAGCTGTGGGTAGAGGCAGGAAAAATGGCAAGAAAACTGCGGTAGCCACCTGGAAAAATGGCAACCCCAGTTATAAAACAGAAAAACAATTGGCATAGCTGTCTTCTTGCCTGCAGTAACTTGGAAGATAGATAAGGTACTTGTGGACCTGGTAAGTTGATTTTCAGGCAGAATGTGGACAGTGTGAGGAAGTTTTCATGTTTTGTTTTGTCTTGTTTTGAGGCCTTTGATAAGGTAAGGTGCGTGCATGTGCGAGAGAGGCAGTAGTGTAAGAAAGAACTGCTTGGTTTGTAAGCACAATTAAAAATGAATATAGAGCAGCCTCAACCTGCTGCACTGCAAAATAAAAGTTTTTCTCTTCTTCAATCTCCCCAATGATTTAAGAGTTCTCAAAAAGTGGCTTAAAGTGCAAAATCAAATCAAAGATGTGACTATAAACCCCCCTTTTAAGACCTCTGAAAGATTTAAACTGGTGCATGGTACAAACCTCACTTAGAGAAGAGAGTTTCTATGAATCTTAAGAACGTGGTCTTATTGAAAGTTCATCCAAAATATGAAAGAAATCTGAAGAAAGGGGCCTATCTAGAAAAGAACTGTGAGTGTAGCATTTTGGACCATAATCTAGCACATAAAAAGTACATAAAGTTTTCGAAGAAATTGTGCCGCCATAAAGGCCATCAACGTAGACTCAAAGGGACAGAGATTGTTTAAACCACAAAAAGGCCTCTGAGCCTCCAGCTTTGTACAGGCAGGAAGCAGGCTGAGAAATCCACATAGCCGCAAGTGTTAGCGAACCCCAGTATTTGAGTCTGTCCACCAGGGCAAATCACCCAGAGAAATGCAGGAGCAGGAGCTGGTGATGAAAAAAGGAAGTATTTTATTGTAGGATTGGCTGCTCTGGAATGTAGGTGAGCTCCAGCCCTGAAAGACCCGACTCCCCAGGGGCACGTAGGTTACGGATTAAAGAGCGCAAAGTCACAAGACATTGTGGGTCCGGGGTCATGTTAGGAGCTGATTGGTTGGAAATGGGGTAAGGGTAATAAATCATTTATTCAGGTCTTAAGGACAGTTCTGAGGTCTGCTCTGGCATCCCTCTGTCTAGTTTCATGGAAAAGTAGCTAAGGAGTTCACCTTAGGGCTCAGGAGCTGAAACATAACTAAGGTCAAGATGTTATCTTCAGCCTGCCGGGGTCCAGACCTGGTGACCATCAGTCAGGTCCTGGCTGTTGTCTTCTGCTGCCTCTGGATTACTGATTATTTAGGGGAAAGTCTAGGTCTATGAAATGTGTAGGAAGATAGGGGGAAAATGATTTCTAAAGCCATAGTCACAAATGAAATAAAAATCATGAGGACCCTCCATTCATGAACTTGGACCTTTTCTTATGGAAAAGGGAAAGCTTGCAAAAGGAGTATGAAGAGCTGAGAGTGTAGCCAAGAGCCATGCGCATGAAAGGGACCAAAGTTTTGCCACCCTGAAACTGCCTCTTGGGACATTGATTTTAAGCTGGTTATTAAGGAACAAAAGACTCACAAAGAACTTTTTTTTAAAGATTTTATTTATTTTCAGAGAGAGGAGAAAGGAGGGAGAAAGAGCAATGTATGGTTGTCTCTTACATGGCCCTCACTGGGGACCTGGCCTGCAACCCAGGCATGTGCCCCAACTGGGAATTGAACCGGGACCCTCTGGTTCCTAGCCTGCGCTCAATCCACTGAGCTACACCAGGCAGGCCCGAACAAAGAACTTTTGATCCTCCCCCTTTCCTACTTAAGAGACTCACTTGAAAAAACCTGCCTCATGAAGGGAACCTTAGCACATTCACCTTAGCCTAACTTGAGTTAAGTATGCTAGATTGGAAGGCTCCAGGCAGGGACCTGGTAGCTACATTACCCACTGTGTCCCATTAAAGCAAGAATGTGCCTGCCACCGGTGTTCAGCTCTTCCTCAACTACCTGTAAATTGCCCATTTTCACTTTTGAAGTCTGAGACCCTATTTCCCCCTTTTCTCCTTTGTCCAAAATGTCACATACACCCAATTTTACCTCATTGTCTTTGGAATTTTCGTGCTTCTGTGAATTCCCCACACATATAATAAAATTTGATTTTCTCCTGTTAATCTGCTGTATGTTGTTTGAATTATTGGTCCAGGTAGAAGAAAGGTTGGAGGGAATGTACTTTTTTAGCCCTCACAGGAACAATGCACTGGCAAGCCCCTCCTAGGAAGCAGGATCAGGACTTAATCAAGGCGTATTCCCGTCCCTTAACATACTTGATGGGGAGGGGCGGGGCAGGTGAAGTTTAGAATTGTTAGGGGTATGTGACTACTCTGTGCTTCCCATTATTTCCTTTTAGGAAGAGTAGCAATTAGTACAGATATCCTATCTTGGGCAAGGCAAAAACACCTGCCCGTTTAGTGTAGAGGTGTCTGGATCAAGAGGAGCTTCGCCCAGGAAGACAAGACTATAGATCACAAGACACTGGACTTCGAGCCCACTGCCATGATTAGATCAGACTTTTGGGGGGTTTGAGAGGGAGTGTGTTTTACATGTGGAAGGGACGTGAAATTGTTATGACTGAAGAAAAGGTTGCAGTTAATGATTAAATAATGGCTTCTAATTTGTTCTTGCCTCTCTTTATCTAAACTGTTGGGTAACCCCTCACACTGCCTCCAGGTTTCACTGTGTGGATTGTTTTGGCCAATGATAAAATAGCAAATGTCATACAAGTAGCCTTGAAAACTGCTTAGGCACTGGGGCTTTACCTCTCTTGCTGATTTTGGATCTTTGCTGCTGTATGAGGAATTCTTGGCTGGCCTATTGGATGATGTGAGACATTTTGTTGCCCAGTAACCTGGATTGGCAGGCTGTCAACCCCTGAACTTGTGAGTGAAACTGTGCTATGTCACCCAGCCTCCAGTTCATCCTTAGTGCACGTCCTGCATACCCACAGACATATGAGAACACCTAGCAGAAAGTGGCCCAGAAAAGAGCTGCCCAACTGACCTGCAGAATCCTGAGTTACATCCACAGTTATTTGTTTTAAGTTACTATGTTTTGAAGTGGTTTGTTATGCAGCAATGCCTGATATACCAAGTGAATTTTGACAAGGAATATCTAAGGCTAAATAAAACATTGAATGAGTAACACAGCTTATTCTGAAGAACCATTAAGGCTTCTGCAGCCACCTGTAGTAATTTGGGGGGCATTTCTTGACCGTTACTCAGCTTAATACTATATAATAAACCTCATTTTCCTGTTGCTACCCCCGTACCTTAGTTACTATTGCTAGAACAGCAATGAAATCATTATTGCAGTGGTCAAGGATTCATTCTGTCATTTATGTATTCGTTTATCAATTCAACAAATATTTTCTGTCTCTTTTTTTCTAGGTCTTGGACATAGAATAGTGGAAAGACAGACACTATTTCTAGGAAACTGACTTCAAGGGATAGACATACAGGTAAGAGGGATAGTAAACACACTTGTTAGATGATACAGGTCATGTGTTTTTACAGGTAATGACATTTGATAATAGTTAATGAGGGGGCATCTTAGGGGAGAGAGAATGAGTGAGTTTCTGAGAAGTGGGTAATATATAGTATTGGAAAATAATTTAAATATTAAAATAAATGTTTCCTTGTTAATAGCACCTTGTGGTAAAGCAGGTCAGATCAGAGAGAGGGAGCTAGAGGTCGACTGTGTTTACTAAACTGAAACCATATGGTAAATACTTTTTGATAACCTACTGTTTTTACTAAGTAATATATTTTCCAATGTGACTAAATATTATCATACAATAAGACTTTTAATTGACACATTATTGTTCATAATGTAAATGTGCTGTGTTTTTAAACTTGTTAATATTGTAAGTAATATTAAAATAAACATCTTACACGAGATCCTTTTTCTTATTATTTTCTTAAAGTTTTCTGAATTTACGCTTATTTTTAAGTCATAAAATGTCCATTGCAAAATTGTCCTCCAAAAAATTATGCCAATCTATACTTCCAACATCAGTTTGTAAGTTTGTGGGGCCCAGTCTCCTCAATGGAATTCATTTAGTTTCTTTTTCATAAAAACATTGCGATGTTCTGCTGAGAAGAATTTACTACACACAATAAATGTTGTCAATTAAGTCTCAATAGAATGTATTTCAATGAAAACCTACTGTGTGCTTGCTATTGGAAAGACATTGACTCTTATTATATCATAGTCAAACAGGAGTAGGAAAATGACAAAAGTGACCCAGATTCCACAGAATATATCCCCCATGGATAACTCCCAAGGAAAGTACTAACGGTACTGGAAAAGTGTTTGCATAAAGAGTCGGGAATCATCTTAATTTGACTCTTAGTTGTGTCACTGATCAATTATAATTTTCAATAATAACTAATATTTATTGGTGTTATCACAATATGCCAAATAATTAACTATTTTAAAACATACCATCTCATTTAAATTTTACAGCTATCCTAAGTATCATTATTATTCCAATTTTAAAAAAGAGAATGTTGCTACTCCAAGAAGGAATGTCATTTACACAAAGTCTTAGAGTAAAAAGTCTTAGGGCCATGATTAAAATCCAATTCTGTGTCCCTTGGCCAAGGCTTTTATCTACTGAGCTGCACTGCTAGCTGAGCAAATCACTTACTATTTTTAGAGTCCTATTTATTCACACTTAAAACAAGGAATTCAAGCTAGATTATTTCTGTATTCCTTCCACTCTAACATTTTGTGATTTAGACATTCCATGTTATGCATACTATCTGCTTAGTAAATAGAGCTTGAAAAATCTTGACCACACATTGCAATAGGTTTGGAACTGTTCCCGCAGATAGCAACTTTCCAACTATAAATCCCTAACATCATGTAACTACAGGGTAGCTGTGTTCTGACTTTCAAATCTCAGATCCAGGATTCTCCCTTACTTATTCCCTCTCTCTCTTTCTGCCTCTCTGATTTTAAAAGAAAAACTATCTTTTGAAGAGAGAAGAGACTTGAAAATACACTACAGTAGCCTGGCTAGTATAGCTCAGTGGATTGAGCGCAGGCTGGGAACCAAGTGGTCCCGGTTCGATTCCCAGTTGGGGCACATGCCTGGGTTGCAGGCTGGGTCCCCAGTGAGGGCCATGTGAGAGGCAACCATACATTGCTGTTTCTCTCCCTCTCTTTCTCCCTCCCTTCCCCTCTGTCTAAAAATAAATAAATAAAATTAAAAAAAAAAAAGAAAATACACTACAGTACTTCTAATTCTTCTGCAGCAAGCGTTGTAAACTTAAATACACTGGGAAATTTCTTTTTAAAATAAATGCAAGGAAATGGCCCTGATGCAAGAGAACACTGTCTTGCTCAGCCGCCTGTGCTACCATGGATAATGCCTACCTACGTACATTGTTTTATGTAAGATCATGTAGAGGACTTGTAGGTGACATGCTAAATCAATCACACTCACTTATCTCCTCTCTATTCAAAAACTCAATAAAATGACAACACAAGCAGATATAAGCCACAAGGGCGAAGAGAATGGAAAGGATATATCTAAAAGAATGAGAAATTTCAACACATTTTTTTTTGTGAAAGCGAAAATTGATGTAGAAGTGGTAACTCCATTAGCAGAGGAGAAGAGGCAATAGCCTAAAGTGCCCACAAAAGAAGAAAACTATGAGAAGTAAACTGAATCACTTTGCAAAAACTCTAGAAAGACTAAGATTTGGAAACCCCACATGTTACAAAAGTGTGTGTGTGTGTGTTTGTGTCTGTGGTGTGAGAGGTGGTTCTGACATCAGGGAAACTAGTTAAAATTCCTTAAACAGCAATATCGAGCCCCTAGGTTCTCTCCCCACCTACCCAGACAACTTCCTTCTGTGCAGGAGATCAAAGGGGTATTTTTTGATAAATTATATTAGAAAAACTCTGAGTTTGAAGGGGGGAAAATCCAGTAAAGAAAAATGCTGAGGCACATACTGCTCTAAAAGGTTAGGGCTGAGTGTCTCCCTTCCGGCTCTTGCTGATGGCCTTGCCTCACTGAGAACAGCTAGAAGAGCTGCACAGATGTTTTGAAGGGTCTATTCGAAGATATAATAGAACTACTAAGGCAATCACAATTTAAGGGACCAAGAAGCACAACAAAAATGCAAGTGCAAAGTGGTAAGACTGACATGCAACATTGCTTTTCTCTTTAATATATAAGGGTCAACCAAGAGACTACATTAATATTTTTATGGGGCTGAAGAAGTAAAACTTCTAGTGTCTGCCAAGATATAGGGCTTTGTATCACACACCAGGCCCCTCACACCTATATCCTAGGAGTAAGGGCAAACGTGAAACAGATTAGTCTGGTAAAGACTGCAGCCTAGCTTCAAATTATTGACTGTATTAGGAGATTCTTTTTCCTCCAAGCCAAATTGCCTGTCAAAAGCAAATGGACATGAATTTGGTAGATAATAATATCACTAAGGGCCTGAAACTTTCTCTATGTCTCAAACACAATGTCTGGGACTTAAAATTTTTTTCACATATTCTTTATTGTTGTTGAAGTACAGTTGTCTCCATTTCCCCCCCAAAACAAATGACTCAGAGAAAAATAAAATGGAAAATCAAAGTACCCACAAGACATCCAAGTACTGAAGTTATTAGAAACAGACTCTGAAATAACTATCATTAATATGTTGTAGAAAATAAAAAATTAAAAATTCAGCAGATAAATAGCATCTATAGAAATAAATTAAATGAATATTTTATATCTGAAAAATACAAAATCTAAAATTAAGATAGCAATACATGGATTTAAGAGATAATTAAAGATGAAGAAAAGATTGGTAAACCAAAAAAAAAAAAGTCAATTACAAAAACTAAAATACAGAGCCCTGGCTGATGTAGCTCAGTGGATTGAGTGCGAGCTGGGAACCACAAGGGTCCTGGTTTGATTCCCAGTCAGGGCACATGCCTGGGTTGCGGGCCAGGTCCCCAGTGAGGGCCATGTGAGAGGCAACCATACATTGCTCTTTCTCCCTCCCTTTCTCCCTCCCTTCTCCTCTCTCTAAAAATAAATAAATAAAATCTTTAAAAAAACCTAAAATACAGAGAAAATAAAGTTGAAAATTATAGAAAAAGACATGGGACTCATGAAAAGATATATCAGCTGTGGAATTAGGGTCCCAGTAGAAGAAGATATAGAATAGAACCAATATTAAAAGAAATAATTGCCAAATTTTATAAAATTGTTAAAAGATATTAAGACACAGATTCAAGAATCTCTACACACCCCAAACACAATACATAGATAAAACCATACCTGGGCATGTCAAAGCAAAACTGTTAACAAAGAAACAGTAGCACCCCTGCCAGCACACAATGAGGCACACACATGACATAACAATAGAAAAATGAAAGTAAAGCCAAAAGAAAATAGGATGCCTTCAAAGATGTCTTCAAAAAATAACTGTCTCTTTAATATTCTGTACCCAGCAAAAATGTAGTTCAAAAATGAAGACAAATATATGGCCAGAAAAGCAAAATCAGATAACTAGGCATCAGGATGTCTGTGTGAAAAGAAATGCTACTAGAATGCCATCAGTAGAAGGAAATGTGTAACACCATACAGAAGGCACAACGTGAAGCAGGGAATGAAAAATAGAAATATTGAGGAGATTAAATGAATATTTGCTGTATAGAAGTATCAAATAATGCCTTGTGGGGTTTAAACTATGTTTGTCATTTAAATATTGAAATACATGACAATTATTTATTTTTTAAATGTAATCTTTACTGTATTTTTTCCATTACCATTTAAGTCCCCCAGCAATCACCACACTGTTGTCTATGTCCATGAGTTCTTTTTCCCTTTTGCTCAATCCCTCCCCTTCCAAACCCCCTCCCCCCCACCACTAGCTGTCATCTGCTCTCCATCTATGAGTCTATCTCTGTTTTGCTTGTTAGTTCAGTTTGTTCATTAGATTCCACATGAGTGAAATCATATGGTAGTTGTTTTTCTCTGACTTATTTTACTTAGCATAATGTTCTCCACGTCCATCCATACTGTTGCAAAGGGTAAAATTTTCTCTTTTTTTTACAGCCAAGTAGTATTCCATTGTGTAAATGTCCCATAGTTGTTTTATCCACTCATCTATTGATGGACACTTGGGCTGCTTCCATATCTTGGCGATTGTAAATTACGCTACAATGAACATAGGGTTACTTATGTTCTTTTGAATCAGTGTTTTGGGTTCCTTCAGATATATTCCCAGAAGTGGGATCACTGGGTTAAAAGGCAGATCCCTTTTTAATTTTTTGAGGTATCTCCATACTGCTTTCCACAGTGGCTGCACCAGTCTGCATTCCCACCAACAGTGCAAAAGGGTTCCATTTTCTCCACATCCTCACCAGCACTTGCTGTTTGTTGATTTATTGATGATGGCCATTCTAACAGGTATGAGATGGTATCACATTGTGGTTTTAATTTGCATTTCTCTGATCATTAGTGATGTTGGGCATCTTTTCATATGTCTATTAGCCATTTGTATGTCTTCTTTGGAGAATTGTCTATTCAGATCCTTTGCCCATTTTTTAATTGGGTTGTTTGTTTTTTTGGTGTTGAGTTTTACATGACAATTTTTTAAAAATGTAGAAGGTAATAAAATTAAGTGGAAAATGTCTGTTTTAATTACTAAGAGAGTATCTAGCTAGCAAGTTAATATGATGATGTAAATGAATAATGAAAATACTTCTTTAATCCAAAAGAAAAGAGAAATGAGAAACATAAAACAGGGTAGATCAAATAGAGTACAAAGAATAAGGTGATAGATTTAAAAACAAATGAATAAGTAATTAAATTAAATGTAAAAAGGTAAAATACTCAAACAACAAAGATTGTCTAGTTAAAAAAATTATATATAACTTGTAAGAAATATGTTAAATCTAAGAATAAAGAAAAATGGAAAAAAATAATAGTATAGAAAAAGATATGTCGTGTCGACACGAACTATAAAAAGGTGCTATAGTTACATTCATTATGGTTTCTTATGGCAAGAATCATTACTAAAGATAAAGTGGGGCATTTTACAAGTGACATATTGGGTTTATCTACAAGAAATATATAATTGTTATAGATAAATACAAATCAAATAATACAGCATCAAAATATCAATAAATACAGCAAAATTGATCGGACTAATGTAGAAATAAACATATCTATAATCATAGTGAGAGAGTTTAACACACTTATTGCAATATTTGTTAGAGCAAGCAGACAGAGCATCAGTAAAGACATAAGAAATTTGAACTCAACTTCTCATCAAGAAATATAAAAATTGTTCCCAGAACTGAGAAATGCATGTTCTTTTCAAATAGATGTGTTGCATTGACCAAAATCACCCTTTTCCAGGCCGTAAAGCAAGTTGCATGATATTCAAAGGATTAATGTAATTCAGAGTATGTTCTCTTACTACAGAAGAGTTAACCAGAAATCAGGAACACAAAGAAAACTAATAAGATCCCCCAGAGTTTGGAAATTAAGAAACATAGACTTTAGCGACCTAAGGACCTAACCCAATGAAGAAATCACAATTAGCAAATAAAATCAAATAACTCTTAAAAATATAATATATCAAACTATGTAGGATACAGCTAAAACTGTGACTATGTGGAAATATACAATTAAAGTATCCATCTCATGAAATTATAAATGAACAGAAAATTAAACCCAAAGAAAGTAAGAGGAATGAAATAATGAAAATGAAAACATAATAATTAAATAGAAAAAATATTCAATAGAGAGAGTTCATAAAGCTAAAAGTTGAGTCTTTGAAAGATAAAATCACAAGCACCTGAAAAAAAAAAAAAACTGTTCAAGGAAATGAGAGAAGCCTAGATAGCTTCATTTGTAATTTTTTTCCAAAATATATTTAAGAGATAAAAATATATCAATCTTGGCCTCGGCCAGGTAGCTCAGTTGGTTAGAGTGTCATCCCAACACCCCAAGGTTGTGGGTCTGATCCCTGGTCAGGGCACATACAAGAGTCAATCAATTAATGCATAAATAATAAGTAGAACAACAAGCCAATGTCTGTCTCTCTCTCTCCCTTCTTATCTCTCTCTAAAATCAATAAAAAATGTATATGTATATAGCAATCTTATCCAAACTCTTCCAGAGAACAGAAAATTAAACAATGCTTTCTAGTTCATCTTATGAGACGAACATAATCCTGAAAATGAAATCTGACAGACAGAAGATAGCAAAATGATAGACAAGATTATGAATATAGAAGCAAAATTCCAAACTAAATGTTAGCCGCTAGCCTTATATGAAAAGGTGATGTATCATGACCAAGTGGGATTTACCTCAAGAATGAAAGATTGAATTAATATCAGGAAATTTAACTAACATATTCACTACATTAACTGAATAAGAAAGAAAAACCATGTGATTATCTCAACAAATGCAGAAAAAGAACCTTATAAAGTCAACACCTGTTTTGATAAAAATGCTCAACAGACAAGATCTATTTACAAAATCAACTGTATTTCTAGATACAAGCAATGAAATATTAGAAAATAAAATTTTTTAAATACATGTACAGTAGTATTAGAAATAAAATACCAAGAAAAATATCTATCAAAAGATATGCAGACTGTCTATAAAGAAAAAAATACATGTTGCTGAGGGAAATCAAAGATCTTTTTTTAAAAAAAGGAAATATTTACCACATCTATGGACTGGAATTGTTAACAATGAAACATTCAAATCTCCCCTAATCAAGCTAAAAATTCGGTGTAATGCCACACAATCAATGTAGTTCTTTTTCTAAAATTTACATGGAAATGCAATGGATCAAGAATCATTAAGACCAGAGGTCAGCAAACAGTTTTTTTGCAAAGGGTCAGATAGCAATTATCTTAGGCTTTGTGGGCCAGCCTTTCCCTCTGGCAACTAGCCAACCCTGGCATAGTAGCCAGGGAGCAGTCACAAACAATATGATAATGAGAGGGAATGACAGCTGCTTTCCAATAAAGCTTTATTTACAAAATTAGTTGTTGATCCCATTGGACACAGTTTGCCAACTTCTGCACAAGATAATCTTGAAAAAGAACAAAACTGAGGACTTAAACAGCAGCATCTCAAGACATACAGGGTGGGGCAAAAGTGGAGTTGTTTCCATGGAAAATAATATAATTAATAATAATAACACAAGAATAAACTATATGTTTCACGGACTCACAATTGTAAACCTACTTTTGCCGCACCCTGTATAAAATTACCATATAGAGAGAGTGTGGCATTGAGGCAAAGTAGACCAATGGAATAAAAGTTCACCAAAAAACCCCCCAAAAAATCCACACATATAGAGACACCTGGTTTATGGCAAAGTTAACATTGCAGAGTCTGTAGATGGCCTTTTCCCCTTAATTAACCCAACCCAAATGAGTAAAATATTTTAATATGTTGCCTCAAGTTTGGTTGACCTGTTATAGTGCTCGAAGAGCGAAAGCCACTTGGCTATGTGACTGAAGGTGCGGCTTCTGCGGTTAGCCCAGTGAATAGTGAAACCTGGAAATGATTAACCATAATCTCCCAAGAGAAAAATTACTATAGCTTTTCTGAGCGGCCACATCATAGTTATGGTTAAAGAGCAGCCACATTTTACAGTGATATGATTTTTCATGTGCATGTGAAATGAAAGACTTGTTTGTCTTATAGGTTTATGTTCCAATGTTAAGGACTTTGTTCAAGTCACTTGTGCATTGCCTGGCATGGAAGTGATATATTATTTAGGATATTGGTTCAGCTATTTTAGCAATCTAACTTGAGAATGACCTAAACAAAACCTAGAACTTATTTCTCACACATGAGGATCTGAGCTGGGGCATGCTCCAAGGGTCGGGTGGCTCTATGGGGGCTTCCAGATACCCAGGTTCCTCCCGGCTGCTTGCTCTGTCATTCTCCAGGGCATGCATCGCAAACATTAATGTGCACCTGGGATTCCTGTTCACGTGTGGATTCTGATTCAGTAGGTCTGGAAATGGGGCCTGAGCTGCTACATTTCTAACAAGCTCTCCAGTGATGCCAGTGTGCTGCTTTAGAGACCACACTGGAAATTATCAAGGCCCACACACCAAACTATATATTTGAATGCCTTCCGTGGGGAAACTGTTATTACTATGGCTGCTGTAGCACAGAACCACAAACTTTTTGGCTTAAAATAACATTTATTCTCTCATAACTCTGTAAATAAGAAGTCCAAAATCAATATCACAGGGCTGGAATTGAGGAGTCAGCAGGGTCATGCTCCCTCCCCCTAGAAATTTGAAGGGAGAATCCATTTCTTGCCTCTTCCAGCTTCTGCTGGCTGCTTGTATTCTATGGTACAAAAGCAAACAGCCCCACTAACACCTTGATTTAAGACTTGTAAGACTTATTTTGGACTGCTGACCTCCAGAACTGTACAAGAATAAATTTGTGCTGCTTTATAAGCCCATGAGTTCATGGTAACTCGCTACAGCAGCAATAGAAAACTAACATAGCAGTAGACCCCAGCTACCGGATTGGGATTTACGGACAGACTGGCTCACAAAGGGAAGTCAGGAGGGAATAAGTCCAGTCCAATGGGCATTGCAATGCTGGGAGTCTGGGGGGAGTCGGCCTGGTGTCAGACTAATGGGGAGAAAGATTTGAACACTGTTAAAGCAGTTCTTGTCTCAAAGTTGGCCTGGCATTCGGGATAGGTCTGAGCCTGGAGATGAAACTAGCAAAGAAAGCAGCCTATCATGTAAGACGGGTGCTGATCGGCTGTTGTAAGAGTTCAGGCAGGTTGTTGCAACAACTTTAAACAAGTTAAGATATACCATTTTCCATTAATCTCTGGGATTAGAATCTGTGTGTTCTGTGAAGATCATTTTCCTTAATCTGAAGGAACTGTATTTTTTTTAGTCTTGATTCTAAATTTGAAAGTTAGAATGCAGTATGCCTAAAAATTCTTAAGAAAATATAATAAAGGGTGGTAATATGTTGACCTTTGAATGATAACATAATTATAAATTCTTGAAAGGAAAGGTCTGTGTTTCCTTTAAATTCTTCCTCCTTAGCATACCGTAATAGCTCTATCATCATCATCATCATCATCATCACCATCACCACCACCACCACCATGTATTGAATCTTCATCTTGTGCAAGTTTTGTTCTAAGAATTTTAAATATACCACTTTATTTAATTTGCACAAAAACCATAGAGAAGATATTATCTATATTTTGCACATGAAGACTTCTTCTTCACCCAAAGTCCATAGTTGACTTCAAAGTTCACTCTTGGTGTTATACATTTTATGGGTTTTGACAAATGTATAATGACATGTACCCATCATTTTGGTATCATACAGAGTATTTTCACTGCCCCAAAATATTCTGATCTCCACCTATTCATCCCTCCCTCCCCCCCACCTAAGCCCTGGAAACCACTAATCTTATTACTGTCTCCATAGTTTGCCAAAGTATCAGTTTTTGAACGATTAGAGTAAAATGATTACACAATTCCATCACCACTTTTTTGGAGCCCCTCTAAGGTTAATAAGATGAGGTTGGGGGTCTGTGGCCCTGAAAGAGAGGTGATTTCACTGGTCTATGCCAGCATCAGAGACATCCTGTCAACTCCATTAGTAACCTCTTCTAGCTCAGAGGCTTCCACAACTGACCATCATAATCTAGACAAAAATTTTCATATACACATTCTTAAGACCAACTCCCCAAAATTTAGTTGGCCTAGAGTGAGACCTAGGAGTCTTTTTGTTTTCTTAAATCACCCATGCAGATAATTTGGTAACCTCTCTTCTACCAAATTGAACTTAAGTGTTGATTTTGGTTTTGAACCAGTAAAACCATCTACTAATCGAAGACCTAAGTTTCCCCTGAGGAAATACCCAAAAGACTCACCACTTTTCTGACCTCCTAAATGGACTTGAAAACTGTTGGAAGCAATGGAAACATTGTCGGTCATTGAAGAGCTGCTCAGAAATATGCTGTAACTAGCTGCTGGTTTAGTGGCTCTCCGGTAATATTTGTGAAAGAAACATTCATTCCTGTCTGTGAAGAGCAAATGTCACTATGTGTGGATAGATTTCTGACCATGATGTCATTGGTCTTATATAAGGAGACCACTGGCCCTTCCACCAGAATTGGTTTGGGATTGTAACAGCTTTGACACCTTGTTCTCACTCCTTGTCTCCAGGCTCTTTTGGGTCACTTTGGATATTTTGATTACTTAGTTTGGCTTCACCAAAGTACGGTGGCCAAATCAACAAATACAATACGAATGTATACAATGTGGTGAAGTACAAAAAGCAAGAACATCAGATTGTGTATCGGGAGACCCGAGTTTTCTAGTGCCAGCTCTGTTACCTATCCCTCCGTAACCTCTGTCTCTAAGCTGCAGTTCCCTCATTAGTGGAATGAACAGTACTTTGCCTGACCTATTTCCCAGACTTGTGGTAAGGCCTAAAGGGAATAACACAGTTCGAAATACTTACAGTTCCTCTAAGGAGCCATGCATGCCCTCTCCTCCAGTCTTTGCAAATGTTGCTTCTATACCTGGGTAACTCCATTTCCTTCTTTAGGTCTCAGCACTCCCTCCAGAATGCCTTTTGTAATCTTCTCAGGTTAAGTTCATTGTCCTTCCCATGTGCTCACATAGTGTTGCAATGGAGTATGGACTCCACTGCATCATTCATACTACATTGAAATAAATTGTTTATTGCTCTGCCACCCTCCTTAGATCAAAAACTCCATGAGGGCAAAAGCTTGTGTTGTTTAATCACTCTTCCATCCCAGGTTCATGCCGTATAGTAAGTACTTAATAAATATTTGTAAAAGAAATTACTGATGCACCATGCAAAAGTAATAGCATTAGTAATAGGCACAATGTGGCCTTCTCTGCATTGTTCTGGACATTCATTTGCCATTGTTTTATAAATAAACCCTTGGTAGTAATTACTCTGAAGCATGATCATATGGATTTGCACATGTAAAAATTACTTCCACCAAAAATTAGTCCTTCTATTTGAAACGTTTTCCCTTTGACTTTTAATGTGGGTACTGTGATTGCTCTCTGGACACAGTACCTTAATTTGTATGACATGTACTTTCTGGTTGGGATGTGGGCCTGCCTTCCATTGTACCCAATTCCCCTCTTCTGGCTCACAAAAAGAACTTCAAGCATATGCCATATAGTCAATATTTTAAATAAGGTCATTCCATGTTGATGACATGCAGTCATTTTTGAAACGTTTGACTAGATGGTAAGTCTAGACTGCTTGTCCTAAGTCCACCACATTTTACTCCATTAACTCTGTTGGAAGGGTGGCAGTGTCTGACAGACAGCACCGTCTTTGTTCCACCGGATGATACAAAAGGGAGAACAGAACACACTGGTTACTAAATGGCTTAAAACAGAGATGGATATTGATCCTGAGAAAGCCATAATGTAATGTAGGAAATTGGCATTTATATATAGGGCCCAGGCCATGCATTTATTTGCATGAAGACTTAGGCATGGAGGTATTTTGATTATAAAATTATGCAACTTTAATCTACCCAATAGATAGCAACAGAAGTCTGAAATTAACTAGTAATACATTCAGATAAGGTTGTTGGCAGAAATTGTTTATGTCATGCAAAATAACTCTTCTAAAAGGATTTTTATTTTATACCAGGGCATCTCCTATATTAAGGTGAATAATAGTATTTAAATCCTCCTTCACCTTGTTATTGATAGTGGCCAAACCAATCGTATTCTCATAGTATCTTTTGAGCTCCTTTTTGCTAAGCAAATAGTGTAATTAAATAATGTTGAAGAATTTCTTGTATACCTAAACATCAAGAATTTTGGCAAAAATTAAGCAAATTTTATTAAATTAGAAAATTCTAAAATTATTTTTAATAACTCCTATAGTTATTTTTATTGTTATGATGATGGTACTCATTTCATGATATTTCTACTATTTTATTGTGGAGAATAACTTGTGAATAATTAAAAGTGCTGGTCCTCAGTATCCATTTTAAAATATAAGACTAAGAAACTACTTGTAACCTAGTTATGCTAAGATTCTTCATACTCTTTATTAATGGAATGTTTAGATTCCTCACAGTCTTCAGAAGGGAATTGTGTTGCTGCTGGACTGATTTTTATCCAAGTCTAACTAAGATATTTTCTATGAGTAATAATTAGGATAACCTGGATATTCTTCTTAAAGGTGATAGGTTTGAAGTCTGTTTCCAAGGCAACAGTTCATGTGGAAGGCTGAATTTTGTGCTAGGATGTTAAAACAAAATTATGATGAGATTAGAAACCACGATCCAAATGTAACTTGTCCAGAATTGGGTCTTTTGCACTTTATGGTAACTGACCAGACTAGCCAAGGATTTCCCAAGGTGTGATTTTCAGATAGCTAACTATTTTAAGTGCTCCTTGAAAAAAGGGATTATATGGTCAAACACATTTAGGAAATGCTGTGGTCTATTTTCTCCTTTTACTGAGTTTTACTGTGGAAATATATTAAGGACTCTGAGAAGTCTTGTTATTAGAGAAACATGTGTAATTGGCCCAAAGCAAATAATTTCTTGATATCCCACAGAGGCAATATGCCACAGAACAAGTATGTGTGTCTGAGTGTATGTGTTGAGAACTTATTCTTTTTAATTGATTTACAAAAGCGAAACTTTTTACTTTATGGTAAACATTACCTGAAAGCAATGATAATTTTTATGGTGACTTTTTCTCCCCTTACCCCAAGATTTGTTAAGGTAAAATTGACATACAATTAGCTGCACATATTTAAAGTACAATTTGATATATTTTGACATATTTATATATTCCCATGAAACTGTCACCAGAAACAAGACAGTCAACATGTCCATCACTCTTAGAAGTTTCCTCATGCTTCTTTGTCACTCCTACCTCCCATATAATGTTGGATACAGATGGGAGAGTGGATAAGCTTGTCTTGTTCCTTACATTAGGAAGAAAGCATTTATTCATATTCAGTCTTTCACCATTCATTATGATGTTAGCTGGGGGAATTTTTTTGTTGTTGTTTTACTTTTTTGTAGATGTCTCATCAAGCTGAGAAAGTTTCTTTCTACTAGTGTACAAAGTTTTTGTCAGAATAAATGTGAAATTTTTTTCTTCATCTATTTGGTTGATCTGTTAATGTGGTAAATTACATTGACAAATGTTCTAATGTTAAACCAACCTTGCATTCCTAGGGTGAATTGCCACTTTGTTATAATATTTATCATTTTTATGTATTGTATTTAATTCAGTTTTCTAATATTTTGTTAAGAAGGATTGCATCTGTATTCATGAAAGTACTGTCTTTGTCTGGTTTTGGCCTCAGAGTCATGCTGACTTACTTTCTAGAATGAGATGGATTGCAATCTTTCCTCTTTGATTTTCTGGAAGAATTTGTGTAGAATTGGTATTATTTCTATCTTAGTTCTTTAGTAGAATTCAACAGTAAAGTATCTGGGTTTAGTGTTTTCTTTGTGGGATTGTGTTTTACTACTTATAGATACAAGAATAGTCAAGTTTTCTAGTTCTTCCTGTGAGTTTGCATCTATTTGGTAGTTTTTGTCTTTCAAGGAATTTGTCCATTTTTTTTCTAAGTTGTAGAATCTATTGGCAAAGTGTCATTCATAATATTACTATTTTAATATCTGTAGAATATGTAGTGGTGTTATCTCTATTATTCTTTATACTTTAATTTGTGTCTTCTCTTTTTTTTAATCTGTTAAGCTGAGATAAAAATCTATTGATTTTATTAATCTCAGAATACAAGCTTGTGATTTTATTGTTTGCTGTTTCTTGTTTCACCGATTTTTATTCTGATAATTATTACTTTCTTCTGCTTGCTTTAGGGTTCATTTCACTAATAATTTTTAGTTTCATAAGGTGAAAGCTGAGATCATTATATACTTTTTATTTTATATTATAAACATTTTGTGCTAAAAATTTCACTTTAGTTATTTCCTTAGCTGCTTCCCACAAATTTAGATATTTTGTGTTTTCATCCTCATTTAATTTAAAATGCTTCCTAATTTCCCTTTTGATTTTTTCTTTGATCAATAGGTTATTTAGAAGTATGTTGTTTTATTTCCAAAGATTTTCCAGATGTTTTTCAGTTACTGATTATTAATTTTATTTCAGTCAGAGAACATAAATATATTACTTGAATGATTTTATATTTATTAAGACATTTATGAGTCAGAATCTGGTCTATATTGGTGAATATTATGTGTGCATTTGAAAAGAAAATGTAGTTTAGTGGAGTGTTCTATAAATATCAGCTAAATCAAATATGTTGGTGAAGTCTTCTGTATCCTTGCTAATTTTCTGCTTACTGGTTCTGATAATTATGGAAAGAGGAGTGTCGAAATTGGCAACTGTAATTGTGGGTATTTTTCAGGTATGTAAATATTTAGAATTATTATGAATGCTTCATCAGTTGACCCTTTTTCTATTACTAAGAAAAACTCTCTTCATCCCTGGTAATATATTTTTGCTCCAAAATCTACTTTGTCTGATATTAAACACTCAGCTTTCTTTTGGTAATATTACAGCATTCTTTTCTCTATCCTTTTACTTTTAACCTATTTGTGTCTTTATATTTAAAATGGTTTTTTTGTCGTCAGTATAGAGTTAGGCCTTGCTTCTTTCATTCAAGCTGAGAATCTCTGCACATTAATGGAGGTGTTTAGATAATTTACATTTAATATAAATTATTGTTATAATTTGCTTAGAACTACCGTTTTTATATTTGTTCTCTGTGCTTTGTTCTATATTTTTATACTTTTTCTCCTTTCTTTTGGATTATTGATTTTTTAATATATTTTATTGATTATGCTATTACAGTTGTCCCATTTTCTCCCCTTTATTCCCCTCTACCCCCACCCCCCATTCCCTGCCCTTTAGTTTTTGTCCATAGGTCATACACATAAGTTCTTTGTCTTCTACATTTCCTATACTATTCTTAACCTCCCCATGTCTGTTTTCTACCTACCATTTATGCTACTTATTCTCTGCACCTTTTCCCCCTCTCTCCCCCACCACTCCCCTGTTGATATCCCTCCATGCCTTATATAAATCCCTTTAACATTTCATATAATAAAGGCTGGGTGTTGATAAACTCCTTGAACTTGACCTTATGTGAGAAACACTTTATCTGCCCTTCCATTCTAAATGATAGCTTTGCTGGATAGAGTGTTCTTGGATGTAGGTCCTTGCCTTTCATGACTTGGAATACTTCTCTCCAGCCCCTTCTTGCCTTCAAGGTCTCTTTTGAGAAATCAGCTGACAGTCTTATGGGAATTCCTTTGTAGGTAACTGTCTCCTTTTCTCTTGCTGCTTCTAAGAGTCTCTCCTTATTTTTAATCTTGGGCAATGTAATTATGATGTGTCTTGGTGTGTTCCTCTTTGGGTCCAACTTCTTTGGGACTCTCTGAGCTTCCTGGACTTCCTGAAAATCTATTTCCTTCACCAGCTTGGGGAAGTTCTCCTTCATTATTTGTTCAAATAAGTGTTCAATCCCTTGGTCTTCCTCTTCTCCTTCTGGCACCCCTATGACTCAGATGTTGGGACGTTTAAAGTTGTCCCAGTGGTTTCTCAGCCTCTCCTCACTTTTTTGAATTCTTGTTTCTTCATTCTTTTCTGGTTGGATGTTTTTTTCTTTCTGATGGTCCACTCCGTTGATTTGAGTCCCAGTTTCCTTCTCATCCCTTCTCATTTGTTTAAGTAATTGCGACAATCACAACAATCTTTCTTCGCATCCTGTGAGCTTGCTGATTACCAGTGCTTTAAACTGTGCATCTGATAGGTTGGCTATCTCTTCGTCACTTAGTTGTATTTTTTCTGGAACTTTGATCTGTTCTTTCATTTGGGCCATTTTTTTTTCTTGGTGCACCTGTTAATTTAAGGGGTGGAGCCTTAGGTGTTCACAAGGGCAGGGTAACCCACGTCGTTGTGTTGTAATGCTGTCTGTGGGGGTGGGGCCTGAGAGAACAATGGCGCTTGCTCTGTTCTCCACACTTCCCCAGCTACCCACAAGCAAGTTGGGCCCTTCTTTGCTGGCTCCGGGGTGAGTGGATGGGCCTGTACAGTTCCAAGTCCCTGTGTGTCAACTCAACGAACTCTCCTGTGAGGCCGGGAGTTCCTCCCACTGCCGCCTCAACCCCCACAAGTGTATTCAATTGGTTGTTTTAGACTTTATTTCCCTGCATTGGTGGGCCTCGCGGTCTGTTCCGCTCCCCAGCTTTTCCTCCCAGTTTATCTGCACAAGAATGAGGGACTGCCCAGTCCACCAGTCTCAACTCCGGTTTCTCCAAGTGCGCCTGCCGCGTTTTGGACAAGCGTGCCCGCCACGGGCCTCTCCGGGCAGCTGGAGCATTGCTGATACCGCTCCACAAACCACGTCTTGCCGAGTGCTCTCCACCCGGCTCCGCCCCGCTTACTGGTCTGGATGAACGTGTCTTCTTTAACTCCTTGGTTGTCGGACTTCCACTCAGTTCAGTTTTCTGTCAGATCTGGCTGTTTTTGTTTTTTAAATTGATGTTTTTCTCTTTTGGTTGTGCAAGGAGGCATAGTGTGTCTACCTACGCCTCCATCTTGGCCAGAAGTCCCTGGATTAATGATTTTTTTATGAATCTATTTTATGCCCTTTTTTTTGAAAATCAGATGTAAGTTTTTGTTGGGTTATTTTAATGGATGTTTTGATGTTTATTGTATACATTTTTAACTTTTCACAGTTTATCTTCAAGTCAGATTACACCACTTCACATATAATTAAGAACTGTACAACATTATACTTATCTTTCTCCCCTCAGATCTTTATGCTACTACTTATATACATTTTACTTTTACCTGTTATAAGCCACACAATGGATTGTTCTCATCTTCGCTTTAAACAGTTGATTCTATTTCAAGGAAATTTAATAATAAGGCTTTATATTCACCCACATAGTACCTCTTCTGATGATCTCCATTCCTTAGTTTAGATAGAAATTTACATAAGGCATCACTGTTTGATTGAAGGACTTCCTTTAACAATTCTTGTAGTTGAGTCTACTTGCAATAAATTCTTGTAGCTTTTGAATATCTCAAAAAGTCTTTCTTTCACGTTAATTTTTTTTTACAAAATGTTGATTATTCATTGTTCATGCCTGTACAATTCAGATTTCCAGAAACACTAACAACTTTCACATTCATTTTTAAATATATTTTTAGTGAGTAAAGACTTGTAGGTTGAGGTTTTATTTTCATCACTTCAAAGATGCTCCACCACTGTCCTCTCTTTTTAATTGTTTCGGATGAAAAATGTTCTGTCATCACTACCTTTGTATTCCATACATGATGTGTTTTTTCTCTGGTTGTAATTAAGGTTTTCTCTTTGTCAATTGTTTTAAACAATTTGGTTATGATGTGCCTTTTTGTGGGTTCTCTATGTTTCTTGTGCTGGAGATTCATTGAACTTCTTCAAATTGTGGTTTTATAGTTTTCACCAAATTTGGAAGATTTTTGGCTGTTTTTCTTCAATTATTTGTTCTGTCCTTTGCCTGTGTCACCCTTTAGTGACTCAGATAAAAAGGGACTGATCACAGTTCACCAATGTTTTGCTTATCTTTTATATTGCTTAATTTGCGTTTCATTTTGGATAGTTTCTATTGCTATGCATTCAGGTTCCTTAATCTTATGCAACATCTAATCTATCATTAATTTCATCCAATATATTTTTCATGTTAGCCATGGTAGTCTTAACTACAAGTTTGATATAAGCCTTTTTTGTATCTCCCACATTTTTACTTATTATGTTCAATTATTCCCTAGCTTCTTGGACATATAATATATAGATATAGTAATCATTTTAATCTCCTGCTTACTAATTTTTTTCATTTGTGTCATTTCAGAGTCAGTTTTAATTTATTGCTTTTTCTTATTATGTGTCTTACTTTTCTGATTTTTCCATTCCTGGTAATTTTTGATTGGATGTCAGACATTGTGAATTTTATCTTTTGGGGCACTGGATATATTGCATTCCTATAAATCTCTTTGAATGATTTTTAAAATATTTAAGAACTGTACAACATTGCCCATATACTTCCATTTCTTAAATTACTTGAAGACCATTTGATCCTTTCATGTCTTGCTTTTAAGCCCTGTTAGGTGTAACCAGTTTAGGGTTAATTTTTTTTCCCACTACCTAAGCAAAACCCTTCTTATTATTCTATCCAGCAGCCCAAAAGCTGAGGTTTTCCGTTCAGATTCTTGGTAATAGGCACTATTTCTATATCTGTATGAACTACAGTTATTGTTTCTTCTAATATATTCTGATGTCTTTTCCCTGATAGTTTTCTGACTTGCATACATTGTCATTACTCAGCTGAATACTCAAGAAAGAGCCTCTAAGATTCCTGGGCTTGCATTCTGTGCAGCTGTCTTCTCTGTGGTGCTCTGCACTGCAAGTGACAGTTTTCATGGCCTCCATGAACTGATGGTGTGCCCGCCCCCACCCAAGCTTTGTATTTTCATCTCAGGAAGACTACCAGACTCCACCTGGGATTTTTATTTCTCCATACATTATAGCTAGGAAACTCCTCTGTACCCAGATCCGGGTCGGTCATAAGGCTGACCTCACTTGTTTCCCATCCCTCAAGTATCACTCCCCTTCACTGGTTGATGTCCAATATCTTGTTGTCTTCTTTATTTTTCTTAGGATTTTTTTTAGTTTATTCAGGCAGGAAAGTAAAGCAAGACTCTGTTACTCCTCTGGCTATTGAAGAATATATTACTAGTCTGTCTGAGTCTCTTTATATGCAAGACTCATGGTTACAGATTGGGCACAGACTGTCAATTAGGTAAAGAAATTTTTTAAACCCTTCAATCTGTAGGTTATGTTTCCTTCATTTTCTAGGAAAGTCATGTGAGATAAATAATGCCTAGCCATTCCTTTTATCCTATGAACTTTCAGGCCCATCTTGGTTTGATGTTGAATTATTTGCCTGTGACACATCAAAGTAAATTTGAGCCTTGACATATGGGTAAAACTGATTTTCTTGAGCTGGGTAATGTTTTCCCTGCATTTCCCTGAATTTCTAGGTCCTATTTTTTCTATCGCACAGGGCAAATCTCTGTAAGTGAGCTTGGAATAAGGATTCTGCATCTTTTCCCATGCTAAGACACAGAAGCTGACCCAAAAGTAATATTCTGGATTGGAGGAGAGGCCTATAAGAAATGTAAGAGAGCTTGGCTCCTCCTTAAAAAGCCATACAAAGCCGCAGGTTAAAAAGCAATTTAAATTTGGGAAAACTAGCTTGTTTTTACACTTAGCTTTAGCGATACGTAACTTTTGGTGATGCTACTGGTTTTTAAATTTTTGTTTTAATTTAAATCAATGTGTCCAAACCACTCTGGGTCTACTTTTCTCCCTCTCCTCTGCCTTCACCCCTGCTATGTTTCCTAGATGAGCAGATGCTTAGATTTCTCAAGCATGGTGATAATTTCTCCTGACCAACAGCTCCAGTCATTATTTATTCTACTTCGCTTTCACTCCTTCTCACTCTCCGAGCTGGCTAGAAAGTCATCCCAGGGAGCTCCTTCTATTGGTCTCTCTCCTCATTATAATAGTGAAAATTTTAACTGTGACATTCTCTCCCTGCATGTGTGCACATATGTGTGCATGTACATATGTGTGTGTGTGTATCCACAAATATATATACACACACGCATTGGTTGGAAGCACACTGTAGGGACTAATAGTGAGTAATTTAACTGTGGCTTTCTCACACATTTTACTCCCTTTCTTTCTCTAGAGTGGCTGCAGAAGTGCAGTGTGCTCACGTACCACTGTTTCACGTTATAAGCCAAGCTTGTGGGTTTATGTGTCATCTCACTGTTTCTGCTGGGTTGTTGTCTGGTGGATGTGATATCATTTCATCCATTGTCAGGGGGCTGCCCCAGGTACCTGGGATGCTCAAGAGATGCGACACTTACTTGCCATGTGATAGCAAAGGCTTCTGTTTATTTCTGAGGCTGCTTCTCCCGCAGCCCTCTGTGGGATCCCTGGATATTCAAACTGGTGGGGAAGCTGAAAACCACACAGCCTTACTGAGGCTTTAAGAATTTTTGCTTATGGATATTTTTAAGTAAGCACCAGGCAACCCAGAACTACAATTTGCAAGAACTCCTTTCTTTTTTCATAAGTGTCCTTATTAAGTCACTTCTGGGTCACAGTTTCGTAGTTCCATGAGCTTTTAACTAATAGTATTGTTAGTACTACACAGCTTAGTTCTGGAAGGGTGACGAGTAGTCGCTTGAGTAGACAAAAGCAGAGGCCATGTGTCATAACTTCCTCTGAATCCTAAACAGCATCTAGCTTTGTGCTGGGCACCCTGTAAGTAGTTATTGACTGAGTGGTTAGTTTAGGACAAAATAGCCTATTTTCTTAGGATAGATTTTTTTGATTCAGACTAAATACATGAGGCCGTCTCCTCTGTAACGGTGTGCCTGCTTGCAGAATAAAAAGATTTAGTGGTAATGGGAAAAAAATGTTAGTTCAAGAGGGTTTGCAAATGCTACAATCTCACTATTAGTTTCAATTAAAAGAAAACTCAATGTCTAGCCAATATTGTGTGTAAAAAAGGAAGACAAAAATGGGAGGAATATATAAAGTAATCCTTGTTTTTTTTGTGTGTGTGTGTTTTATTTTAGAGAAAACTACTCCCTCTATACCATTGGATCTGACGAGGCACAGACTGGGTTTTGGAAGAGTTGCTGCCGTAATGACCGAACAAAGGAATGTGGGACCCACTCACCTTTGGGAAGGGACACATTCCATTTTCCATTGTGCCTTAAAGGGCTCTATTTAATTGACAATCTGACTATTTAATTTTCTAAGGTTTTCAAGTTGCTTTAACAAGACTTTCTATAATTAGGTCCAAGTAGTATAAAACAGTAACTGGTAGAGAAGCTATAGTTATTTTATATCTGTATCTCATTAATGAGCCTTCAGGTTAATATCACCAATTCATTATGGGGAGATGTCTCTGTGGAAAATAAAGTCCTTGTTTCCAGCTCCTCAGGCAAAGCATGTGTAACCCTTAACCTAAAGCAATGTCTTCCCTGGGAGGCATGTGTGAATACCAGGCCTGTCTTTAGCTGGCCTTGTGTCTAAAAGTGGCACGTAAATCTTTGTATAACCAATTCCAGGGCACATGATTCTACATCTCAAGGAGCAGGGAACATGTAGCTGCTCAAATGAGAATTTTCTGTTCATATCTCCCATATTCCAGCTACTCTGGGGGAAGTCATGTCATCCCATGATGTGTCATGCTACTTCAAACTATTTGCAAGAGATAATCTAAATGTCAAATTGTGGGTATCATGGGGCACTGCACATATTGAGACAAACCAGAGTGTGAGGAAACTTACAGTGAAGTTGGTTTTGAAGATTGTGCAAGAAGAGACTCTAGTCATTAGACACCCGGTCTGTGCAGAGCTGAAAGAACCTTTGCTTCAGTCGTTTCACAATCTAGTCCATCAAGAACAGAGCCATTCCTCTTGGTGTTTGTGTGTTTATTCACAACAATTGGATGCATTTATTCAGTGAGTATCTACTCGAGGTCTCCTAGTGCCCAGCACTGTTCTAGACATTAGGGATGTAGCCGTGGACAGAACAGGGCTCCGGCTCCCGCGGAGGCCATCTTCTTCGGGGAACAACAGCACACAGACCAAACAACATTATCTCCCCTCAGGCGGTGATAGGTACTAGAAGGACAAATAAAGCAAGGGACGGGGATCAAAAGTGAAGGAGAGAGCCCTGGCCTGTGGCTCAGCTGGTTGGAGCGTCATCCCATACACCAAAAGTCTGCAGGTTTGATCCCCGGTTGGGGTGCATACAGGAGGCAACTGATCAACCGATCGATGTTTCTCTCTCATGCGAATGTATTTCTCTCTCTCCTCTCTCTTTCTCTTTTTCTCTTTCTCTCTCTCTCTTCTTTCCTCTCTCTCTCCCTCTTTCCCTTATTTCCTCTCTCTTTCTGAAATCAATAAACATATCTTCAGGTGAGGGTTTTTTTTTTTTTAAAGGAGGCAGTGTGCTGTTTCCTATAGGGAGTTGGGGAAGGCTTCTGCAAAGGAGACTTTGAAGAGTGCAAGATCCTTCAGTTCCAGTTCTCATTTCCTCCTGACTGTGACAGCGTTTTCCTGGATAATCACCTTTGTCTTTACCTGCACAATCAGAGCTGTGACAATTTGGACACTTCTGTCAAATTCATAACTGACTACAAGGCCAAGGATCAGTTTAGCCCAAATTCTCAAGAACCAAACTGGAAGTCAGTTACGTGGGGTCCTCTCCTGCTGCCTCTGCTCTCCAGGCTACAAAGAACAGCCCATGGTTTACTCAGAGGAATCCAGAACCAAGAAAGAAAAAGAATTGCATTGTCTTGAAGGGATGTTATGGAAGGAAGTTTTAGTGAAAGAAGAGCCCTGGAGAGAGCACAGCAGCCAGCCTTAGATTTTAATCCTGGTGTCTCTACTTACCAGCTGGGTGATTTTGCACAAACTTCTTAACTTCCCTACCTCTCAAGTTTCCTCAGCTGCGGAGGATAATAGTAGTGCTTGCCTCAATGGGGTCTAAGGATTAGATGAGAACTCTATGTATGTGTATCTGCATAGTTCCTAGGACATGACATGCATTCAGCATTCGAAGTGATGATCATCATTATTGTTGTTAGCACCATCATTTGGCGACACACTTATCTTCCTGTATAGCCAGAGGTCCTGTGAGTACCTGTAAAGATTTCTGGGCAGCTTTACTCTTCACTCTATTTCATTTATTCATTCATTGAACCATTCATTCATTTAAGAAACGGGTGTTCTATGATTGGCATGTTGCTGAGCACTGTGCTAGATTCTAGGGGTTGTAAAAGATACACATGTTTTTTGACTTGTACAGAAGACCGAGGCATCAAAGAGGACTTGTGCTAGGTGGCCATTAAAGTCCCTTGCAAGTTGGATTGCCTGTGATTCTAAGGCACTTACTGACCATCCAATAGACAGAGAAGTGGAATTTCTGGAAGTGCTGAGATCGGTACAGGACCCCAAAGACTCCAGCATAAACCAGAATGTCTCCTGGGAACTCAGCCAAGTGCAGAAATAGTAACTGGTTTATGAGAGTCTTCATTGCCTTTCAGTTCCTCACTTATTAAAACGATAATATGAGTCTCTTACATTTGCACACTATTTTAGAGTTTGTCAGGCATTGTATACATATCATCTCAAATGATCCTTTTACTACAACTGGATAAAACAAATGTCTTTATACCTGTCTCACAATGAGAAAACTGAGGCTCACAGACTTTAAGTGAATCATCCAAGATCTCATAGTGGCAGAGCCAGGATTCCTATAAACAGAGCCTAAGAGCTGGGTGAGGAGTTCTAGTGTTCTAGGAGGTGAGCGTTCCAGTGTTCTAGGGCTGCTGAATGTCACAGTGGTCCTCACTGGTTAGGAAAGTCCTCCTTTTATGCTCAGCTTGCCTCATCGCGGGGGGCCGTTACTGACGAGAGTAAGGATGGGGCTTTACTACTGTGAGTAGCTGGCACAGGCTATAAAGGTGCGTGATCACCTCCCTGGGTCATAATGCACACCTATCTACCCAGATGTCAGAGACTGCTGTTGTCCCAAGGGAAGGAGGGCGAGTAAACAAAGCCCTTGCCCTCCTGCATTTGGAGACGGCTCTCTGATTGCAGTGGCAGCGCTCTGAGCTAGGAAAGAGGGCGGCTGGCTCCATAAGCTCGGAGCCGTGCTCCCGCACCTTTCTGATGACCACTGGGATAATTCAAAGAGAAAGTAAAAACTCACCCCAAGGTATGGACAGGGAGGGCGTTTCATACTGCAGGAGGTCTGTGCGTGTGTTCTGCAATATGACAAACTTCCTGTGTCCACTCCTTCACCAGTTTGCCCGCACCTCCTCACATGACCCCAGAAGGACCAGACCCTCCTTCCTGAAGGGGATTTGCCTGGCAGCTCACATAGGAGCCTCTTCTGTGATCATGTCACAAGATGGCACGCTGCAGTTTGTCCCACTGTATCTTGCAAGAAGCTGATATTCCAATGATGTTATTAAAAAGTGGCACCTTTTTGCCACAGTGTGAGAAAATCTTTCTGGTGGGGGCAAGGAGACCGTGATACATTTTCCCCATGGAACTCACTTCTACCACAGTGTTTGATGTATGGTGACATCTCCCCACACACTGATACAGACACACATACACAAACACATTTCCTAGCTGAGAGGGATAAGGAAGTTAAGGGACTTGTTCAAGGTCACACAGAGGGACAAGGGGGTCAAGTCATTTACACAGGGGCAGAAAGCATTCAGCCCAGTGCTTTTCGGCTCTTAGTCCTTCTCCCTGACCTCTGATCACCCACCACCTCACCTCCTTTTCAGCTGAATAAATGTGTAATGCACACTAGAAATGCCATCGCAATTCAGCATATCACTTATGAACAGTGGCTTTTAACTAACAAGAAGGCTGTTAACTCTTACTCCCTATGGGTATTTCTCAATTCAGTTGTGTGTTTTTATTTTTACTTTCTTGCAATGCAAATCCATGCTCAGCTCCGCATCATATCCAGGTCTGTGTGCTCAGGAAAACCTTGTACAAAAAAGCACACGTTCCTCAATCTTTTCCCCACGCTCCTCCTGGCCGGCCCAGGGCTTGGAGGTCAGTCCTCAGCCTCTCTGCAGCCCGGCGGCACGGGAAGCAGAATGGAAACGATACCTCACCTGCCGACCGCACAAGGACAGCATGAAAAACAAATGGGAGTATAAGCTTGAAAAGTTTCATTATTACTAGATGAAAAAGGGACTTTTTCTGTCTAGAGGGATCATGAAATAGTGAGAATGTAGTGGGCTGGGAGTCAGGCAGTGATGGGTTCAAATCCCGTTCCTGTCCTGTGCTCTTGGGAAAGTTATTTACTCTCTGAGTATGTATCAGATGGGGAGGGAAAAGCCATTGGCAGAATTGGGGGGGGAGGATTAAATGAGAGAGTCTGTTTAAAGCTCTCAGCAGAGCACCTGGCCTGAGGAAGGTGACTGTTGGATGTCATTTCTTTCCTCCTTGTACCCCGTGACCCCTGCTTGCCGCTCAGACTCTGAGATTCTTGCCAGGAGCTAGCTCTATGTTTTACTTGTTCTTGAATTCCCAGTGCCTGTAGCTAGGTTTTCCATATTACAGAAGTTCAATATTTATGGCTATGAATTAACATATAGAGCAGGGATGAGAGTTTTATGTGTTTAGTTTTAAGAATTGATGGTGATATTTGATACTGTCAGTGGACCGGTCTTCCTAATTGGGAACCTGGTGGAATTTGTCAGTTGTAGTCATATTGGAACAATTTGGTAGTAATTTGTGCATTTAACTCACAGACTGGCTTACAATGATCCAAATCTAGCAACAATTTTCTTCACACAAAACAAATCTGATTTATCATCTGGCCCAACACAACATTGCAACAACTAGTTTCACAGCAGAAATTCACACAGACAAGTAAACACTTGGGGAAAATTCCCTCGTGAAGTAACCACATGCCTCATCAGAACTGTCTCATAATTTAAGAGCCAATTTTTAAGATAACTGTCAAATTAAGCTGGCTAATTGCTCTGGTTTCCATCCAGTGGATCACAGGTCGGGAGCTGGGGTGGGGGGACAGATCTCAAAGGTAAAAGGAAGATACGAATAAAGAGACCCAACAGTGCTCCGAATGAAATTGTGTTTGGCAACATGGATGACAGCATATTTTTACAGAGCCCATTTTTGTATCGCTTTCCCTGGCATTTTTGGAAAGCGGTTCTGGGTGGATTTGTTTTTCAGGGGTATTTGATTATACATGCATCATTATTTTTAATACAACTCATAAAGTTGTCAAATGCAATTCTGTCCATTAGATTCACCCCTAAATTAGCTTCAAATAATCTTATATTTTTTAAAAAATAAAAACACTGTAGTAGTTAAGACTGGAGCCAAAGGGTTAGATACAGACCGTAGGAAAAAGCAAAGGGAGAAAATATCCTAAAGCTTTGAGAACTCACACTTGAATATCTTCTTTTTCCTGCTCCCCGAGAAATTAATGAACAGACAACCCTGAAACTTCAAAGCCATTATACACTGCTTTGGGAATTGTAACTTCCATCTTGGTTGTTTAAAAATGAGCGCACATGGAAATGATGCATCAACATATCTTTTCAAGTTCTTTTCTGTTGAAAATTAATCAACAACCCTCCAGTTATTTATGGCTTAGTGAATGTATGAGAAAAAACTAGATCTGTCTTTTTTAAAAAAACAAAATATATTTAATCCCAGCAGTTAAACATGGCCATGTTCAAAAATGATAACTGGAAATAGATGTAAGGTGAAAGTCTACTGCTATAATCCCCACCCAGCACTGCGTTGTGAAGTAAGAGCTTTCTGCTGTTCCTTCCTGAGAATGTCCGTGCCTATGTAAGACTGTATGTGCTCAGCCTTCCTACCCCTTGCATGTACGGGATAGTCAACTGTGCGTGCCCGCTCTGAGTTGCCCCTCCCTCTTCACCATTCTGTGTATGAGAATGTCCGTGTGTGAGGGTAATGTGATCAGCTTGAAGCCAGGCTGCCCAGGTTTGTAAGCTGAGCAAATGACCCAACTTAGTTATGTTACCTATAAAATGGAGTGATAACACTGCCTACCTCATGTGCTAGTTGTGAGGATTGAGTTAATACAGCAAAGTGTCCAAACAGTACCTGGCTTCAGAGTTTTCCCTCGATAAATGGTAGCTGTGATCACAGCCAGGCCTGCTTGCTCCAAAGCTCTGAAATATTGCCTTTATTCTGATCACATATATTCTCAGCTTTACGTCTCCTCCAACTCAACATACATATATATTTTAATATGGTGAAAGAAGTAAGGTTATACATTTTCTCCTTAGCTGCTCTTTCCTCCAAAGTGCCAATACGTCAAAGGCTGTAACCGCCCTTTGCAGAAGCTCTCAAATATGTGGTGAACTCAATCACTTTCTCATTTGGTATCGTTCATATGCTCCAGATGTATACGGCCCATTTCCAACTGATGAGCTTATAGCTGAGCTACACTGCATTTTAGAAATCTTCCAGCACAAAAAAGACTTGGCTTCAGGAGGGATCATGACAGGCCAGTTGATCTGTTAAATAAAATGCCAAATACTGAGGAAATAACGAGGAGGAGAAAATTACATTCACACTTCCTTATTGGTGCCATTAACAGTGTTTTGTAATCCAGCTGATGAAGCAATGCCATCTCTCCAAAGGCGTAATGCCACAAGACTACACGAGCCTTGTCCAACCCTTCACCCCCGTGTCCCAGCAGCCACCTAGGCTGCCAGGTTGCAGGAGGCAAGGGAGGACCAGAGGTGACTGTGTGAGGATGCACTAGTTTAGAGGAAGCCAAAGGACTGGGCCACTTTCCGTAAGAATCTGCTTACATGTGAAAGCCATTTCTATATCGGTATCATCAGAGCAGTAGTGAGTACCCACCTGCTCCCACCCACTGCTTCAGAGGTCAGTGGGCCCCTCTTGGAGCTGGGCTGCGGCTCAGACCACTCAGTCACCTGCCTTTCACTGTGCCCGCTACCTGACTGCTGAGATCTTAACGGGAACAGCCCCTGCCTCCCTCTGTCCTCTCCCCACGCCGGTGAAGCAAATGCCTTCTTCCTTGTATTGGGCAAACTGAGGGGCAACAGCTCTGTTCTCTCATCTCTCACCCCTCTCCCAGTGATATTTTCTAGTCTGAAACTCATTTTTCTCTCTCCCTTTCTCTTCCCTCCCTTTGTCCACCCTTTCTAAGGATCTCTGTAAGATTTCATTTCATTTCAAAAACAGGTAGCTGTTTGGATGGAGACTATCTCACTCCCCAGAATACGATAGGAGACGTTTATAAAGTATTAAGTTGAACTAAGTGACCTCCCTGTTTAAAACAAATCACATCACATTCAGGATTGAAATCCAAAGTCTTACTGAGCCTTTCGGCCGATGCAGTTAAGCTCCAGCCTCATTTCTTTCACTCCCTGTCTAGCTCACAGTGTCTTCACCGCAGGGTCTTCTTTCCATTAATAATAACAACTGTCACAAGCCGAGCACACTGACTCCTCACACCACCCTACCAGAACAGAACTGTTATCCCTGTTATTACACATGAGGAAACTGAGCTACAGAGAGCTAACTAAGATCTGGCTGGTAAGGGGTAGACCTAGGATTTCAAGCTAGGATGTCCAGCCCCAGGTCTTTCACTCTGGATAGTACATGGTTCTGCCTCTCTCCAGCATCTCAGGCATGCCCAGCTCTTTCCACGCCGCCTGCACATGCTGCTCCCCTGTCTGTCACAGCCCTTCTCCTGGACCCTTCTACTGGACAACCTTTCTTCACTTTTTGGATTTGAGCTGATGTTATGTCCAGAGCTGCCAACACCGCCACCATCAGTCTAAATCTCTCTCCATTTTATTCTCCATCACAACCCGCTGTTCTTCTCCCCATAGCTTTTTTTATTAATGCAAATTTTTCTTTCTAAGTATTGGTATATTTATGTTACTTGTTCAAAAATATTTGCTGTCCTCTCTACCAGACTCCTCTCTGTTGAGGGGATTAAACGTCCCCATCGCAATGACATCAAGTTTGGCCATGTGACTTGCTTTGAGCAAGGAAATGCGCTCTGAGGAAAAAATGCGAGAGTCACTGTGTGCCGTCACTCTCTTCTCTGCCACAGGGGATAGGCAATAAACCTTTGCTGTAGTGAGTCGCTCGGATTCGAAGTTATTTGTCACAGTAACATAACAACCCGTGTTGACCCGTACATGTGATACATGACATTTATCTCCTCACTGCCCCACCTATTTCATGAAATCAGAGGCTGTATTTATTTCATTTTATCCTCTTCAAGCAGCATCTAGCAGAGGGCCTGGCACATTTAAGGACTTGACAAATATTTGTTGAATGAGTAAGCATGTAGTGAATAGACACAAAGAGCATTTGAAGGTTCGCCTTTGGTGTGTGTTGTTTATCAAGCTGAGCAAGTAGCTTCGTAAAGCTGATCAACTCTCACTTTCCCCTCTGTTGTGCATTACCCCAACACCCTCCACACCTCTTCCCGTGCTCCGTCTCCCAGAAGACACGTAATTTTGACACTGCTTTTAATATGTATGCAGTTGCTACGTGAGGTTTAATTCCTAGGAGAAAATCCCTTGATAACTATTTAGTTTCCATAGAAAAAAGAATTCTCTTAAATATCTTCTTTCCAATAAAGAATAGCTTGTTTCTAGATGATCAAGAAACTTAAAAGGACCTATTACAGCTTTGAGTGTGTTTGCTTTTCATTCAGAGAAGCTGAAATAAAATACAGATATTGTGGAAAGATATTACTGAACATATTTTGAAAATATAAGGAAATGCACTGGTTTTCTCTGAGGCAGATTTTTTTTCTATATTTAAACAATCTTTAACTTCATTTTTTTCCTTGCAAAGGATTTTGCTAAACCTACTGAGTAGTAGAGGGCATGTGGACAGAAGATTGAGTTCTCCTCTGGAAATAGTCTAGGCGATCTTTTCACCACGCATGGAAGCCAGTTGTACAGGAAGCTTCCGGTCTAATCCTTATCTCTGTAGATGGGGCTACATCCTATTTATGTTTGTGTCCCTAGCACCTAGCCTAGTGGCTGCCACATAATAGAGGATCCATAAGCTTTGGGGCATGAATGGTTTTGTTGAAATAAATGATAATCTGGAAGTGCTAGGAAGACCTGGGCCCCTTCTCATTTACTCTTCTCCAGAGAACTTGGAATCCAATGAACAGGATGGGTGGTGCATAAACTTACAATTCACCCTCCCTCCTCAAAACCCTCCCCTGTGGTCAGGGCCTGGCTTCCAACTTCCAGTTGTGCCACTCTTTGCAATTATTTGGATCCCGTCCATCAAGCACAGTGTGGCTATCAATCAAACACTAGTGGGCTGAGAGACAGGAAGGAATTACATTCTAGTGCTGCCCTGCCACCAGCCTTCTGTGAGTGGGAGCCTCACTTGCAAAACAAGCCCGTGGCCCAAATAGTCCATAAGGGCGCTTCCATCTGACATGCTGTGCCCTTCCTGTGAAACACCCCAGACTTGGGAGGATGCTGTCTCTTACCATTGTTTCTTAACACTGGTCTTCAGAGCTATATGTGCAGCAGACCAATTAGCTGGGTAATTGTTCCTGAGTACAAGCTTATTCCTAATTAGACAGTGTCTGGGTTCACACTGCTGCAATTAACCCCCAAATGGAATAATTGCTCTAGAATGAACACAGTGTAATTGTTTTGAAGCTCATCCTTCCTTCTCACCAACTATCTTAGGGTTGCAACAGGAGATGAACTGTCTGCTGTGAGTTGGCCACTTTCTCTTTGACCTCTGCATGGTCTTTGCCATGTGGTCTTCCATTCATTTTTACGACTGGCTCCTAGCTTCTTGGTGTTATTGTGTCCTGCTGTGAGGCCACTCCTTTGACGTATGACATTGCAGCTCCTATGGATTCAATGACAGTCTCCCCTCTGCACCTGCAGGCCTCCCATTGATCACTCAGACCAAAACCATGAGCAAAGGCACCAAAAACAAGTAGGAAAGGGGGCCAGGAAATTAGGTGGTGTATTTTTAGTCTTTATAAGATAGAAGCATTTAGGTTACACAAACTTAACTGCTTTTGTCTACCTGCAGATCTTTAGAGTATATGGACAAGAGAGAGAAAGGACTACTAACATAGCCCACAGTTAGTCAACCACATGCTTCCCCAACGAGCTACATTTGATACAGCACAAACGGAGCAAGCAGTGAGAATTTTCTGTTACTAAATTTGTTAAAGTGATTTGTAGGTATTTAAGCTTGAGTACTTTTTTTACAGTTTGAGGTAATTGGCCCATTTTAAATAACTGGTAACACACATGCACTGTAGTTTTTTCCTTTCCTTCTTCCTCTGCTAAGTGTTTCCTGGCATGCTGACAGCTCCCACTGCACTCAGCGCTGGGTGGTATACAGTGGGCCAGACGTAAAAGGACCAGAGCCTTGCCATTTGGAATAGGAAATGTGGGCTAGCAGCAGGAAAAGGGACCTAAACCTGTGTTGCTGACTTGGCTCCCAATCGGGGATGGGTGAAAGGTTTGTCAGGCCGTGAGGGAGGCACTAGCAGTGGAACAGAGTGGCTGAGTGCTCAACCTCAGAGGCAGACCCATTTCATGCTAACTCCTGCTCATCCAGTACTTAGCAGCTGTGCCCCTAGTTCCATTAAGCTGCAGTTCCCTCAGCTGTTAAATGGGGATATACCTATCTCATGTTCTGTGGAAAAAATGCAATAAAATAAGCAAGGCATCTCACATAGTCCCTGGTACACAGTAAGCATACAATAAATGTTGGCAATCATATAGAGTATGATTAACAGCCTCGAATATGAGTATGCTCAGTTCTGTCACCAACTAAATGTGCAAATTTGAAAAATGTGTGCTCATTGTTTAAAAAAATCTAATTTTGTTAAAAAATCATATTAAACACAAATCTACAACAATCAACCTTAATGGCGCCTCCTACAGCTGGATAGTGCACAAGCGTACCATCTATATCTTGGAAGCAGCACCTTTGCATAGGTTTTTAGCAATGGTTAACTGTGTGGTTCTATTATATTATGCTTACTAGATGTTATTCTAAACCAGTCCTGCAGAACTGTTTAATAGGAATTGATACCTGATATGGGTTGAATTATGTCCTTTCTAAATTTGTACATTGAGGCTCTACTCCTCTAAATTACAATATTTGAGGATGAGTCTTTGGGAAGTAATTAGAGCTATAAGAGGTGATAAGGGTGAGGCCCTCATGATGGTATTAGTGCCCTTATAAAAATGTAATATCACAAAGCTCAATTTGGTACCTTGGCCAGGCCTTAAGCAGAGTTGCTGTGAGACCACGAGTGCCCTTCCAGTGTGAACACACCAGTTAGAAAAGAAAGATGAGAGAGGAATGAGAACTGCAAGTGAAGAGACAGAAAAACATGAAGAGCGGAATTAACAATTTGAGGAGAAATAGCCTAAAGAGGCTGTGGTCTAAGCAAAACAGCAGCAAGTGAAATAGCAGAGATGTGTATGAAGAGCAGACTTCCTGGAACAAAAAAGGAACTGAATAAAGCCAAGGATAGCTCTAAGGAAGAAAAAACTGAGCAAAGAAAAAAGTCCAAGCATAGTGAAATACAGAGTGAATCATTCAGACTCAGCAAGAGAGAATATCCTAAAGAGAAGGCAATGACCAAATCATTTGTATCCTGTTTGAAATTCAATTGTCCTTTGGAGAAGAGAGTCTGGGAAAGCTAATAGACTCTCCAAATATGCTTACTTGCTCTGTTGCATTTCCCAGCACACGCCACACCAACAGATAGAAGGGGGAAGTGGGACACACTTAGAAGAATCCCTTAGGATTGCATTCAAGTGACTCCGCTAAGAAGATAAAGAATCTGCAGAAAACTTACCACTTAATTTATATAAAGGAAGTCAGCACTGTAAGTTGTGAATGAATAAGTAGAAGTGGCAGGAAAAAAATGGAGAATAATATCTGAGAAAATACAGTTAGAACCATGAAGGAAAAGTGAAAGGAAATAGGGAGAATCATTTAATAATTGAAAGTGAATTTTTAAAGCCGAAAATTAAAACGAAAACCTTTTTGGAGTAAGGGAGAAATAAGATGCCCGTGGCCTGGATCTGGGCCTAGAAAATAGATAGGGTCAGATCATGCCAGACCCCAAAGGCAGTGTTAAGAGTCTTAAAGTGTATGCTAAGAGCAATAGGAAGCCACTACTGGTCTTAGAGAAGGAGAGGAGGGTGGGATAGAGAAGGAACATAGTCAAATGTACATGTTAGGAAGATTGCTCTAGTTGGAGCATGGGAAATGGACCAGAGGAGGGCTAGATCAGGTGTCAGGAGACCAGAGAGAAGTTATTGCAAATGGTCTAAATAAGAGACGCTGGCTGCTTGGACTAAGGAGATGGTAGTGAAGAAGAGAAGCGTGTGGCAAGTCGGTAAACCTGTTTTAGATCCCAGCCATGCTGTTGATGTCTTACAGCTGTTGATCACTTCCAGATTACAGATTGTTGATCACAGACAACCGGTTACAGCTGTTCGATCACATACACTACACGCCTCTACTGCACAGTAGTAGCAGTGCACACTTTCTGGGCTCACATCTTGCTTCTGCCATTTGATAGCTGTGTGACCTGATGCAAGTTATTCAACCTCTCTGTGCTTTGTTTGCCTTCTGTAAAATGAGAATAACAATAGTACTGCTTTACATGGTTATTATGAGGACTAAATTAATTAATATTTGTAGAATGCTTATCACAGTGCTTATGACATGTACGAGGGAGGACCCCCAAAAACTGGAATTATCTTCTGGAGGGTGGGCTCCTTGTAGTACAGCTTCCCTTGCTAGGTGAGTGCTCTGGTGTAACTGAACACAGGTCCGGCTGCCTGCCGCTGTGAAAGCAGATACTTGAGAGGCAGGTGTGGATATAAAGGAAAGGGGTTTATTTGCAGATGCCAGCCATCTGGGAGACGGTCAACTCACATCTCAAAGCCCGTCTTCTGGAAAAGGGGGCTCCTGTCACAAAGCCCATCTCCCCCTCTCAGTGGAGGCAGAGGTTTTTATAAGGAGGGAGAGGGGAACAGAACAAAGAGATCAGGGGAGGGGGTTCAAAAGTTCTCCGCATGCAGATGAGCACAGTCCATTCCAATAAGGCAAGGGATGGCCTGGGGTGCGTCATCCTGGTTGCACCATCCTGGCTTCACGTCATCCTGGCTCCATGGCTGAAGGTCAGCAAATCTCCCAGAGCTCAGATGTTTGAAGGTCGAAGTCTGTATCTTTTGAAAGTAGTTCCTAGGATTCTTATACGAACATGCTATTCATCTACCAGCTACATATTAGTCAGAGTCAGCAGTTACAGGAAAAATATCAAAAGAATGGTAGGGCAGGTTACCATTCCCACCATCGCAATTTTCCACTGTACCTTAGGAGCCCACATGTATCAGTGTACCAGCTGGCGTTGCTCTGAGAGGCTGTATTTAGCTTCATTGTTTGCCCATTTCAGGACGGGTGATTTATGAGCACACCTGCCCACACCCTACTGAACGTTCAGCAGTCTTCAACCAAAACTGTCATGACCCCCGTTCCCCACCCTCCCAATTCACCACCCAGTCTTGCTCGAGCAACTTTTTTTTGATACCCCGACTGAACAAAGTTTTCAAAGGGAAATACTTTGTTGATGTGCAAAAGGCGAAACAAAAAATGGCAGCAGCACTAAAAACCATCAAAATCGATGAGTTCAAAGACTGTGTTGAGCAGTGGAAAAAAGTTCTCAGTAGGTGTGTGGCATCAAATGGAGAGTACTTTGAAGTTGACTGAAGTTTAAACATGTAGGAATAAATACACAATTTTTTATAAATAAATTCTGGATTTTGAGGGTTCCCTCTCATAATAAGTGCTACATACGTATTTGGTCAATACACTTGAGAGTTTTTATTTAATCTTTCTGGGTCTCAGTTTACTTATCTGCACAATAAACATAATAGTATTTGGCAGTTTCTCTGAGATAATTGTATGTAGAGTTCCTGGCACAGAGCTTTGCATAAAGCTGACATTCAATAAATGTGGCTTTCCTTTCTCCCTGCAAAGCCTGGAAGACTATTCAGGTTAATAAATATTGGAATGAATCCCAACTCCATTCCCATCCAGTTATTTTCTATTTCTGTGTCTTTGAATATCTCCCTCTGGCCCTCACCTCATACTCCCACTGCACCGTAAACTTCCCCACTGCATACCCAGCCGTGTGCAGACCATTGTACACACTGACCGGCACCCGGGAGGTACTCAGTGAGTAGTTGCTAAACAAACACGTGATAATTCAACCCTTCAATGCACTTTGTCCACCCAGTAGTGGACAAAAATACCACAAAATACCTAAGTATTTTGAGACAGATCCAGCAAAATGGAAAACTCATGAGCCAGACAATTTTCCCCTTTCTGTGGAAAAATTCCACTTATACCAAAATAACCGAGCAGGGCTGCAACCAGCTGTCACTTCCTGTAGACACGTGCAAGTACCAAGCCCTGTGTGATGGGCGTAGTTCTTGAGCTGTGCCCTTGTTACACCAATGGAATATGTTAGGAAAAGATGCATTAGCCTGCAACTTTAAAGTTATTACAAGTAGGTATTTTGCAGATAGAAAAAGAAGGGATGTGAAAGAAATGTACTTAAAAGAAACTCTTTGCTTTCAAACTTTTAACTTAAGATAGGACTGATCTCACTGTAAACCAGTTGATGGGAGAAACTTCAGGGTGTTCTCCTCATCTGGATTCTCTTCCATTATTTTTATTGTCCTGGACAATAAATTTCAGTACTTGATCAAATAATGGCAGATTCCATGTTATTCCATTCAGGTATCCCCAGTTTATCTATAATGATTTTCCTCTTGTCAGCTCATTTCTTAAACCTTTGCTGAATCTGGTTTCAGCGGTACTATAAACAATCATCATTGCATTGTAAAACTGGAAACTCTCCACTAAAAGAGTGTTTTGATCCGGGTTGCCATAGTAATAAGTGTACACTCCCCTCTTTGGAGGCCTTGTTATATGAAGTATCTGTGATTTGCTCAGAATGGCCCCAGTTCATCTGTCAAAATGGGTTTTTCCTTTTTTAAAATAATGATCTAGAAAATCCCACAGCGGCCACAAATATTTTACAACCATAACGAGGAGCATTGGAGTAGTCAAGCTTTATAAATCTATGCCATTATTGCATTAGAATAAATCATGTTTCTTAGGTATATTACACAGGCCTGTGTAAGCCTAATTTTAGATCTGCTATTCAACAAGGGTGCGGTTGTTTATAATAAAAAGAGAATTATTAAGTGTGACTTCAAAAATGCATCATATGTCAGTTCATGTAGAGAGACCCTGGAGCAAAAAAAATGGAAATTACTTCTTATTTCTATCAAAATACTGCAAATAGCTATTCAGGTTCAAACTTCGTTACAATTAGAATGTGATGAGCATTGATTTTTTATAACAGCATGAAATTGTACATTCCATTCACGTTTGGGTTCAACTTATTCATTGGTAAGAGGGGAAGGAATGAGAAATCCTGCAAATTTATCAGTGTCACCATGAAAAAAAAATGATGGTACATTATTTGAAATAGAAATGTTCCAGTCAGTTACAGTAATTTGATACAAGAACTATGATATTTTTTTCCTGCAGGAATGAGAGTAAACAAACACTATATCAACAAACCAGCAATAGAATCCACAAAAAAGGTGTAAGATCATTTTTCATCTAAGACAAATGGTTAAGTTGGCTACTTTCTGTAAGTCACTACCAGCTACAAGATTATTTTATGTAATTCACTGCTGGCTACTGCCTCATAATATCTGATGTGGGAATATTAAAAAACGTCAGTGGGCGAAAGAACAGGAAGAATCCATCTGTATTCAATGAATTCTAATTAAAAAGTAATTACGGCACAATGCGGTAGCTGCCAACTTTATTCCCTCTTCTCGACCACAAACCACACACACGGAGTCTTCTGCTATTTGTATCCTGCTCAACAAGCAGAAAGCCAGACAGGAACCGACACACATTTCCTTGCATTTTTCAGGTGACTTCGTTTGGAACAGCTGCAGCCCCTGAAGACGTTCCGGGGCAGAGGTGGTGCACATCTTCTGTTATAATTGACCTGGGCTTTGAGATTTCTCTGTCATGATGTATCCCAGAATGTTGCATGACGGGAAGACCCTTGTTATTCCTCTACCAGCCGAGCCAAACAGACAAGATCAAGTAGGCCTGGGACTTGGGAAAAAAGGGAAGAAATATTGACAGATAAGTAACCACTCCAGGAAATGACAGGCAGCTGGAGCAGTGTCGGGACTCTCAGGATTCAGACATAATCCTTTAACCTCATGCTCAAACTCTGTAATCTTTCAATGAGATGGAAGAGAAGAAGGGGGAAAAAAGCAAATTGCTTAATCAAAGCCCTTAATATGTGACCAGGATTAGTAATTAAGTCAGAATGACAACCCGAGGGCATAGAAAGGCTTCATAAAATAGCCGGAGTACTAATGAAGTTGTTTCTGCAGGGCTGAGACCATGGGAAAGGTAACCTGGCATTCAGCTGGCACAGACGTGCTTCTCTCCAAGACCACAGGCATGTGAAAGGTGTTCCTGACCACCAGCAATGTTTTCATCTCCCAAGATGAAGGGCTACAGTGTGCATTCTTTCCAGTTGGCAGAGCTCCCATTTCACCCATGTTCTATAAAATCTCCTTCATCTGATAGACAGCATAACAGGTGTCAGTAGCGTTTCCATCTGAAGGAGAGAATAGGCTCTGGCATAAGTCACTTGCAGCTGGGGGCACTAAAAGATGTCGGGTTCTTCTTCAGAAAGGAAGTGCTAACAGGCTAAAGTGGCCCTTGTCAATTCACATTAAAAATGGAAAATAATAGCACACTGGATTTACACAGCATCCTTGGAGGCAGCCATCCACGTTATACTATGAGTTTTTGTATTAACCTTCAGAAATGGTGGGAAGCAGGCATTGGTTACTCCATCACACAACAGGGCATTCTGAGGTCCTGAGGAGCGACTTGTTACCACCAGGATCATAAATAGCAAGAGTGTTCTTTTTGAAAACAATGCATTTCAGCCATTTCGCCTTTCTCCTCCTCAGTACATTACTAATCTTCCATAAAATAAGCAACCAGAAATTCTTTATTCCTCTTTAACAGGCCAGTCCTAGATGAACTCATGGGAGAATAGGTGTATGGAGTCTACAATTGACCCCTTATTGCATTTCCTCTAGTTTTGTATCAGTTATTTATCACAGTGAAACAAATTTTCCCAAAATGTAGCAGCTTAGCCCGGCTGGCGTAGCTCAGTGGATTGAGTGCAGGCTGGGAACCAAAAGGTCCAGGTTCGATTCCCAGTCGGGGCACATGCCTGGGTTGCAGGCCAGGTCTCCAGTGAGGGCCATGTGAGAGGCAACCATACATTGCTCTTTCTCCCTCCCTTCTCCTCTCTCTAAAAATAAATAAATAAAATCTTTTTTTAAAAATGTAGCAGCTTAAAATAATAAAAAATGTGTCATCTCACAGCTTCTGGGTGTCAGGAATCTGGGCATAGCTTAGCAGGATGGCTCTGGAAGAGGGTCTCTCACGAGCCTGCAGTCAGGCTGTCCACCAGGGCTGCACCACATGCAGGTTTGGTTGGGGCTGGATCATGGGCTTCCAAAGTCTCCCTCACACAGCTGCTGGCTACAGCCCACCGTTCCTCACTGGATGTTGGCTGAAAGCCTTAGTTTCTCATCACCTGGACCGCTTTGCAAGGCTCAGAACATAGCAGCTCGTTTCTCCCAGAGCAGGTGATCTAAGAGAAAGAGACTAGGAGAGAGCCCCAAGCAGAAACCATTGTGTCTTTTATTACTTGATCTTGGCAAGGTATATTCTCACCTCTGCTCTGTGTGCTTGCTCCTGGAGACTGACCTTGGTGAGGGAGATGACTGCCCAAGGGAGGGACCACCAGGAGGCAGGACTCACTGGGGGCCGTCTTGGAGGCTGGCTGCAACCATTTGTTCTACTAAGTATGCATGAGACCTCTGGCTCTTTTGGTACAAGCTAAGGAGGAATGACGTTGGTGAACTAGTTGTTGGGAGATAAAAAGGTGCGCGTGTGTGTGGGTGTTCTGGTAGATTCAGAAAGAACACTGTGATGTCACTTTTAATTCAGGCCAAAGAATCAGATTTGACTTTCTGTAGAGAAAGAGTCCATGCGCCAAGGCTAAGGGACCCATTTCAAGCTGGACTTTGTGAGACATTGGACACAAAGAGTTTTGTTTCCAGTCCTGTGTGATAAAGGGTTACTCAGAGAGATTCTCGCTCCATTTGAGGAAGGACCACCGAGCAGCAACAGGTGGCTACAATGTCTGCTGTGTCCAATAAGGGTGTCAAGGATTTAAGATTCCCCCAAAGAGCCCTGTCATCCATGGTAGAGAGACGCTTCTTCAAAAGGCCTGCAAACAGGACAGAGGCAGATCATGAGCAAACATAGCCCGAATTACATGTAGGACTCATCTTAGAAAGTAAAAATATCTGGAAGGTTGAAATCCTACCATGATGCTGATAAATACACTAATAAATCAGTGAGTTCACCAATGCTGTGTGTCCTTTATTTGAACTTTCAGACTGGTAAAGCTATGCTATGTAATTACAAATCTGCAGTACACACTTGGTCAGGCTAAACTAATTTAAACGTCACAGATCTTGTCCCATCAGACTCCCATGCGACGTGTGTAAGCAACAACCCAGCAGACACCGTGGGTTCACTGAGTTCTTCACTGAGCCACCTTTCAATGTATCCACCTCTTACTTTGGCTCTGACTCTCCCTCTTCTGATCCCTACTACGTCTTTCTTGCTTTTCTACTTCTCTGCCCTGTAACAAGCAGACTTCTGAGCTCTCGTCTCATCAGCTCTATTTTTTAGACTCTCACTAAGCATTCTCCTTCCAGAGAGAGCATCTTCTCAGACATTCCTAGATCATTTTTCTGTGGAAAGGCCATGACTAATCACTAATGGAGGAACCGTATTCTGTTCTTCATTGTGTCTCCAATACCTAATGTAGCATCTGGCATAGAGAAGGTCCTTAGTAAATGCTAACATCAAATCAAATTAGTGCTGTACTACTGACATGTCACAAATCTCCTTCAATGCCAACGCAGCCTTAACTTTGAGGAAATTCTTACTAATGTCTTAACGGTAGACTAACAAAGAAGTCACTCATTTCTCAATTATTCAATTTGAACACCCTTGAAACGCCAGATGCTGCACTTGGTGCTGGCTTTGCAGTGATGAGTCACCCCGCAGGATACTTGGCCATGAAAGGTAGAGTCTAGTTTATCTAATAGGTATTTAGTAAATGTCAGTAGTAGATATAATGATATATGACAGTTTTCTTCAAATATATAAAGAACTATCTCATAAATAGAGGCTACCCTGATATTTAGAGGATAGAATGGGGCTCTGTGAGTGGCAATTACCAGGATACAGAGGACATTTTAGTACTGGGGTTGTTGAACTCTGGAAAGGACTCACCTTGGAAAGTAAGGAGCTCCCCAGAACCAGAGTCTGGACGATCATCTGTCAGGGATAACATATGAATAACTGTCACAACAACACTAGTGGTGGCTGACAATTATACGCTGTTATTATATATCAGGTGCTGTCAAACACTCCATGAAGAGGGTACTACTACCATTGTCATTTTATAGATGGTGAGGTAAGTCCTGAAATCAAGTCTAGGCAGTCCAGTTGCAGAGCCTGTGTGCTGAACTACTTACTCCTCTGTGTGTCTGTTGGAAGAATTCATCAGTGAGCAGAAGGCAATCAATGTGTTTCTTTCTAACACCAAGACTTTCTGATGCTGTAATTCTCTTTGCAGTCACCTGTACCCAAAGACGGCAATTGGTCCAGAACCAGAAGCTGGGACCCAGGATTTGCAGTTCCTTTGTGTAATTGCAGAGATGTTTAGAAAATCCCACTGCAACTGCCCCACCTTTCAGGAGCAGCATCAACCAACTGATTTCTGCAATTTACATACATTGGACCATGGCTTTCTAACTTAGGCTAAAATCTTTGCTTAAACACAAAACCTTGGGAGGGATCCATACTTTCAGGAGGTAAAATGTCAAGAAATCATGTCGCAAGGAAGGAAATGATAAAAGGAAACGTCAGAAAGAATTGGATCTGTTTTTGGTTTAAAAGAAGAAAGAAGGAAAAGAAAAAAAGAAAACAAGGAGAATCATCTCTTAGAAGAGGACTTGAATTACATTAGTTTCTGCCAAAGGCAAGATGGGAACCAATAGTGAAAGTCACCTGGGGTAGTTTTCTGTTCAACATTAAGAAAGAGCTTTCTAACAATGGCACTGCGCAAGCATGGAATGGATGTCCTGGGGGCATTGTGAAATACCTCTTTATTAGAAGATTTCAGCAGGGATATAGGAGAAGACATTCATTCCTTGTTAGAAGTTCCTCCAATCCTAAATTCTATAGTTCTGTGGTTAGTGATTTGTGTATTTGTGTAGGTGTTAATGGCTACATTTATGTGATTAAGAAAAAAATTATTTTATTTTTTAAAATATATTTTATTGATTATGCTATTACAGTTGTCCCATTTCCCCTCCCTTACTCCCCTCCACCGTGCACATTCCCTCCCACCCTCATTCCCCTCTTTCATTTCATGTCCATTGGTTATACATATAAGTTCTTTGGCTTCTATATTTCCTATACTATTCTTAACCTCCCCCTGTCTATTTTCTACCTGCCATTTATGCTACTTAATCTCTGTACCTTTTCCTCCTCTCTCCCCCTCCCACTCCCTGGCTGATAACCCTCCATGTAATCTCTATTTCTGTGATCCTGTTCCTGTTCTAGTTGTTTGCTTAGTTTGTTTTTGTTTTTAGGTTCAGTTGTTAATAATTGAGTTTGTTGTCATTTTACTGATCACAGTTTTTGTCTTCTTTTTCTTAGATAAGTTCCTTTAACATTTCATATAATAAGGGCTTGGTGATGATGAACTCCTTGAACTTGACCTTATCTGAGAAGCACTTTATCTGACCTTCCATTCTAAATGATAGCTTTGCTGGATGGAGTAATCTTGGATGTGGGCACTTAACTTTCATGACTCAGAATACTTCTTTCCAGCTCCTTCTTGCCTGCAACATTTCTTTTGAGAAATCACCTGACCATCTTATGGGCACTCCTTTGTAGGTAACTGTCTCCTTTTCTCTTGCTGGGTTTTTTTTTTTTTTTTAAAGATTTTATTTATTTATTTTCAGAGAGAGGGAAAGGGAGGGAGACAGAGAGGGAGAGAAACAGCAATGTATGGTTGCTCGTCCCATGGCCCTCACTGGGGACCTGGCCCGCAACCCAGGCATGTGCCCTGACTGGGTTCTCTTGCTGTTTTTAAGATTTTCTCCTTATCTTTAATCTTGGTTAACGTAATTATGATGTGCCTTGGTGTGTTCTTCCTTGGATCCAACTTCTTTGGGACTCTCTGAGCTTTCTGTACTTCCTGGAACTCTATTTCCTTTGCCAGACTGGGGAAGTTCTCATTCATTATTTGTCCAAGTAAGTTTTCAATTTGTTGTTCTTCCTCTTCTCCTTCTGGCACCCCTATGATTCGGATGTTGGAACGTTTAAAGATGTCCTGGAGGTTCCTAAGCCTCAAATCATTTTTTTGAATTCTTATTTCTTCATTCTGTTCTGGTTGAATGTTTCTTTCTTCCTTCTGCTCCAAACCATTGATTTGAGTCCCAGTTTCCTTCCCATCACTGTTGGTTCCCTATATATTTTGCTTTATTTCACTTTGAGTAGCCTTCATTTGTTCTTTCATTATGCAACAGAGCTCAATCATTTCTGTGAGCATCCTGATTACCAGTGTTTTGAATTGTGCATCTGATAGGTTGGCTATTTCTTCATTGCTTAGCTGTATTTTTTCCAGAGCTTTGATCTGTTCTTTCATTTGGGCTATTTTCTTCTCTCAGTGCACCTGTTATGTAGAAAGAGGCAGAGCCTTAGGTGATCACCAGGGCGGGGCAACCCACATGGTTGTATGGTGACATTGTCTGTGGGGAATGGGTCTGAGAGTGAACATGGTGCTTGCTTCATTCTCTGCCAGATTTCAGTCACTTCCCCCACTTCCCACAATCAAATTGGGCCCCTCTGGTGCTGATTCCCAGGTGGGTGGGCTTGTATAAGTTCTAGGACCCTGTGGGTCTCTCCAATGAACTCTCCTATGAGGCTGGATGTTTCTCCCACTGCCGCCTCAACCCCACCGGTGTTTTCAGTCAGAGGTTTGGGACTTTATTTCCCCACACTGGGACCCTGGGTTGTGTGGTCTGTTTTGCTCCCCAGATGTTCCTCCCGGTTTACCTGCACATGAATGTGGAACCATCCAGTCCACAAGCTGCTGCCTCACCCTGTCCGCCAGCCACCAACTTGCCCCCCAGCTGCTGCCTTGCCCGCCAGGGTCCTCCAGCCATCACCTTGCTCTGAGTCGTCTGTACCCAGCTGCCTGTCTCCGCCCCTCCTACCAGTCTGGATGAATGTTTCTTCTTTAACTCTGTGGTTGTTGGACTTCCACATAGTTCAATTTTCTGTCAGCTCTGGGTTTTTTTGTTTTTAAATTTGTTGTTGTCCTTCTTTTGGTTGTGCGAGGAGGCACAGTGAGTCAACCTACATCTCCATCTTGGTGGGGAGTCCGAAAAAAATTATTTTAAAATACTGAAAAACTCAAATAAAATAAAAATCACCCATAATCCCACCACTTAAAGATTAATCAAGGAAGGAAACAAAGGCTTTGACCCTCTAATTTTGGCCTCCATTGTTCATAGGTTGGCTAAAGTCATCAAAAGATAAAGAGAGGTGATCCATAATTATAATAAGAGTTGATAGTGAAAAAGAATAAATGACATAATATTGCTTGATATATAATTGTGTATCTATATTATTTTTGACATAAATACATACATTTACATATACACATACAATTTTAGAGTTGACTGATTCAAATTATGCCTTGAACTGAATTGGAGCCAACATTAAGAATGGAAATTGGCTTTTTAAAATAAAAATTTTTATTATATATTTATAATTAATTTCTTCTTTTACCTCCCACCTATATATAGCTGAGGGGAGTGTCTTGGGCTTCAAGATAAAATTAGGTAAAGTGTGTGTGTGATCAAGTGCACACACACACAGAGGGGGCAACTGTGCACTGACCCACAGGACACATGGACAGGTAACCTGCCAGTGCTCCCAGAGCTGTCCCCCACCCGTTTCTGCCGTTGTCTTACTCATCTCAGGAAGAGGCATCTTCCATGCCATTGCTGAGGTCAAGAACATGGGATTTGTCTTTGATTTATCTCTTTCCCCTCATTTTCCTCATCCAGTCTATTAGCAAATCCTGAGGATCCTGTCTCCAAATAGATTCCAAATCTGACCTCTCTTCACCATCACTCTCTTTGTCCAGGCAGCCAGTACCTCCTACCTGGGATCCCAGAACAGTCTCCCTGCTTCCATGCTTGTCTGCTGTAATCCTTCTGCACATAGCCCCAGAGTGACTTTTTAAATGATGAATTTACATAATTTGATCCTGTCTTTCCTCTGCTTAAAACCATCTAGTGGCTTCCTACCACATTTAGCAAATATTTCAGACTCCTTACTCTGTCTATAAAGCCCTCGCTGACCTGACCCTGACAACATCTTCTACACCCTCTCCCACACTCTCTCCAGCCACGCTGGCCTTTGGTCTGATCCTCATGGTCACCAAGCTAGTGCCCATCTTGGAGCTTCTGCCTGAATGTCACTCACACTGATCACTGCATGTTTGTCTCCTTTTGATTCGGAGGCCGGCTTAGATATTACCTAACAGAAAGGCCTCCCTTGACCACTTCATCTGACGTGGATACTCTACAGCCCATCACCTGATTTTATTTCTCTGCGTAGCTCTTATATGCTCTGATGTATTCTCTTTTCTTTCTGTTTTCCTCTTTCTCTCTTGGTTTCTTGTCCACCCTCTGCCCCAGAATGCAGGATCCCTGTTAACTGCCAAAACCTCAGCTCCTAGAACAAAGCCTGATACATAGTAAGTGTCCAATAAATTTTGTTGAAGAAATGAGAGTGTGGATGATTAGTGAAACAGACAATGAATGACCATTCCATTGACTTTTGTTGTGCCCAGGCTCTCCTGGGCCTAACTGCATAGTGTCAGGCTCTGCGTGTCGTGGTAATGAGCCCAGCTCTGAGGTCCTGTAGCCACTGTATAAAAAGCCTAACTCTCGGGCAGATCTGTGAACATGTGTGAAATCAAGCATGAAAAAGAAACCAAGACCTTTTTTTACATGGCTCTAATTTGTGAAGATAACTGCTAAGAAACTAGAATAGGTTGAAAGGAAATATCACAACCAGAAAATTCCCCATTTCCTCTCAACACCATTAGTTCTCTGTATATTAAAATGCCATTACTGATGGAGGCAGCCAGAACCAGGAAAGTTGGGTCAACTTTTATAAATCAACACTGTGAGTGCCTTGTGTTCTTGTGGCCGTTGTGAATTGTATTTCTATTGGCTAAACTTAATGACACTGAGAGAAGGAGAAATTATTATTCCTTTATTTTTGAAGTCACTGTCCTGAATAAAACTCCAAAATGATTCCTAACGAATCAAGTATTTCAGTCAACAGTTTACTAAGTACCTACCATATTGCAACCATTTTCCTAGATATTTTTTTAAATGGCATGTAATTCTCACTCTATCCCTATGAGTTTACCCATTCTATAGATGGATAGACTTGGTCCCACAGAGATCAAATCACTTCTCAAGGTCACACAGCTAGCATAGATGGAGTTGGAATTTGAACCCTAACTTCTTAGCTGTTAAGCCCTCACTCCCCTTGCTTGCCCAACCTCCTGGTCCTAATTTGGCATGTTAGGTAGACCTGCCAGTTACAATTTTCGGTGTAAAATACTGATTTTGCATTCTGATGTGGACAGCAACGACTGGAGCGTCTGGTCAGTGTGGATCAGCTCCAAGACAACAATCACCTCTGGGGACAGTGATGCTTCAGAATTTCTGGGTTCCCAAAGCTGAAGACCTGATCTCATGACCATCCCCAAACCCAGCCCCAGGTGCCCTGCTCAGTGGTCCCCTAGCCTCCTGATGTGCACCTGCACTACAGGTCAGGTTTGACTGTTAATCCACCCACACCACCTCCCTCCCCTGGCCGACAGTGAATGTCTGCTTTTATGAAGAAAACTTCACACATCTTTATTTCTTAAATCAGTTTCCCAGTTAAAAACAAACAAACAAAAATGTAAGAGCTTAGTCATTTTTTTTTAAGTTTTCAAAATGCTATTTTTTAAGTGTTTCTCCTTCTGGGGACTGAAGTAGTGTCATCTGTCAGATGGGTGAGGGGCAAAGGGACGAGAGCCAGACCCATGGCCCAGGCAGCTGGCACTGTGGTAACGGACACAGACAAGGGCTTGAGATCTGGAGACCACTGATCAGGCCCCACCTTCCCTGGGGCCCACCACAGCCATACACCCCACAAAAGAGGACAGTAGATATAAAGGACTTACAGAAGAAAAAACAGATTTGAGTGTTACAACTTTTTCATGCTATTAATTTTACATGATATCAACTCCTTTCCACCTGCCCTTTGGCAGTAGGCTAAAACTGCATTTTCACAAGTCCACATTCATCCCCAACTGCAGAAGAAACATTTTAAAACAAAGACCCACCAGTTTGCAGACAATAGAGAAAACAGTTTTTTGTTTGCCCATGCAAAAACATCAATGATCTCAGAGGCAGTTTGATGGTTCATTCAAACACTGATGATAAATCATACTTCTAAAAAATAGTGACGATGTAGGTTTTTCATGACAGGAATTGTCATTAATGAGAAGATTTTAATTGGGAAATGCAAAATGACTCTTTAAGATTTTTTTACATGAGTCATCAAGCACTGTATTCGCTGAACGATTTTAATAGCAAAAAGTCCTGTCTTTTACTCCTTTGCTAAAATCTTCATCTTTCATCACCTAAAACAAAAATGGCAACATTTTATATAGCATTGGTTTAAAAGGTCATTTATTTCTCCAAAAGTATATTATAGTTACTATGAGGCACTTAGGTAAGTATTTAATGGTAGTATTTTTTAAAAAGCTAAGAATTTAACGGGCTCCAACTTCTAGTTTTAAAAATCGTTTTGGAGTAGGAATCAGGCTGGTGGGTTCTGGTGGCCTCAGAAAGGGCTGATTGGACCGTCAGTACACAGAGGGCGGGCACAGGACACTGAGGGCAGCGGCAGTTCCTCCAGGAAACAAAATGCCCACAGAAATTGTATCGCTCACTGACTGCCATGAAACCCATGTGCTGACCCCCAGGGTTTTCCAGGGCACCCAGGAAACTTAGGCAGGATACAGGAACAGGACCCAAGGAAATCGCTAAAAACCCTGTCCCTTGTTGGGGTCCAACACTGGTGTTCTCCAAGTCAACCACGCAGTCAGAAAATTGTTTAAAATGGAGCAATGAGGAAAGAAATAATAAACAAGTTACTAATTGAATGAAGTGGAAATTAACGACGCAAAATGGTTTTAAAACTAGAGGAAGAAATAAGCCTTAAACAGGATGTTTCTGTTGCAGACAAACTTGCTTAAAAGTGTTAGCATTTAAATGGTCACACCTTGGCTTTGAACTTAACACTCCATTAAGGGGCTGAGGGAGCTCACACCTCTGTCTGTGCCTTTCACTCTTGCTGAAGCTCAAGAAAGAGGAGGGGAGGAGAGAGGAGGAGGAGGAAGGGGAGGGGCAGCCACAAAGGGAGCAAGGGCAAGGTTGTTTACGGGAACGTGAAGGTCCTGGTTATGCCAGCTGTCCTGCTGCGATTATTAACAGCATCTGCTTTCACTCCCCAAAGTGTCCTGATTTGGATAATAAATTATGTGGTCACCCAAATAGGATATAAAATACCCAACATGACAGTAGCAAGGCAATAGTCATTTATGTTTGTAAATAAAAAATAACATTTGTTCTTCAGATGACATGCTTTGGTTCAGATAGTTCTATTTCATTTTACATGCTGAGGCTAAGGAAGTGTTCCTAGCTGTAGGAGAAGAATCAGAGAGAATTAAAGTATCCTGGGAAGGGATCCTAGAAGCTATATGTTCTGTTTGTCATTTCACAAAGGGGAAACTGAGGCTCACAGAGATCGACTTGTCTAAGGCCATACAGCTAGTTAACGAAAAAGCCAGGAGTGTAAATTACATTGGGTTGGCCAAAAAGTTTGTTTAGTTTTTTCCTATATGATGGCTCCAGTAGTGCTTATTTGTCTTTAACTTCATTCAAAAAATTCTTATTAGATTGTATTGTGAAAGATGTCATATCAGTGTGCATTTTAAAAATCCTTATCAAAGTTGGTGAGTTTTTGTGTGGCCATTTAAATATTGAAGATGGAAGATGATATACAACATTTTGGCATATTATGCTTTATTATTTCAAGAAAGGTAAAAATACAACTGAAGCAAACACACAAAAAAGATTTGTGCAGTGTATGGAGAAGGTGCTGTGACTGATCAAACGTGTCAAAAGTGGGTTTGCAAAGTTTCTTGGTACTTTTGATATTTTGGCCAAATAATTCTTTACAGTGGGGCTGTCTTATGCACTGGAAGGTGTTTAGCAGCGCCCCTGGCCTCCACCCACTACAAGCCAATAGCGGGAGATAGCTGACACACTCAGAATATCCAAATTAACAAAGTCATTGGTGAAAATGAAAAATGTGTCTTTTATTTTACAGAAAAAAACTATATGAACTTTTTGGCCAACTCGATACATTTTCAGTATTCAAATACTTTCAGAAATGTAAACAATATTCTCAAGATGTAAGAATAAAATATAGAAATTGTGATAAAGGATACATACCCCCTTCTCCAGGTCACAGGGCTCAGAAATCAGTCAGAGGGGCGGGGGACAGAGAGGACAGTCACTGGCTATTGGGGTAAAGTTTCTGATGTTCACTGATGATTCATCTGAGGAAGAGACCAAGAATTCCTGGGAATAAACAAAAGCCAGGAATCAAACTTGTTTCTGGCTTAGCAATTTAATAGCTTGTTGACCTTGGTCAAAGTTACTGAATGTCTTTAAAACTTTCATTTCCTCGCCTATCAAATGGGTCTACAATTAATGTTCATCTCATACGAATGTTGTGAAGATTAAGGAAGCAGGTATACGTAAAGCACTTAGCGCAATGCCTGGCACATAGCTGCATACTCTGCAAATGTCAGCTGTCATTATTGTCGCCATCATCTCCAGCATCTCCATGGTGATCAGCAGCAGCCGCAGCATTTGTTTTCCTCCATAACCAATGTGCCCTGCTTTGAATAGTCGGCTGATTTCCCAATCCCACTCACCCTTTCCTCTTAAACAGGGGTTGGCAAAAGTAGGTTTACAATTGTGAACATGTGAAACAGAGAGTTTATTCTCGTATCATTATTTATTAATTATTGTATTATCTATTTGTATTAAAATTGTAAACTTAATTTAACTAATCCCTGTATAATTGCCTATCTTAATTTTATTTAGTTCCACACACTTACAGAACTAGATATTATTGTTCCTTTTTTAAAAAAACAGATCAGGCCCTGGCTGGTGTAGCTCAGTGGATTGAGCACGGGCTGGGAACCAAGCGGTCCTGGTTCGATTCCCAGTCAGGGCACATGCCTGGGTTGCGGGCCAGGTCCCCGTGAGGGCCATGTGAGAGGCAACCATACATTGCTGTTTCTCTTTCTCACTTTCTCCCTCCCTTCCCCTCTCTCTAAAAATAAAATAAATAAAATCTTTAAAAAAAAATAAAATAAAATAAAAAAACAGATCAGGAAACAGGCTCAAAAAGATTAAATAATCTCTTCAAGATCACATAACCAAAGAATTGGAAGCAGAATTTAAACGTAAGTTTTCTTATCTTTTCAATGTGTCTGTCTCTGGTACGAAATCATGGAGTGAAGAGCTGAGATGAAAGAGTGAGGAGGGGGACAGGGCATGTGTGTCAGCAAAGTGACAGGAGGATGGCCACTCTTTGCCACCCTGTTCTGTAACAGGTGCTACCCGCATACAATCATGAATTCTTTTTTCTCTACAGAGTCAATCAAAGAATGTGAGCTTACCATCTGGAGATAGTGTGGACTAAGCCTTCAGAAACAGAACAGATGCTATTTGTCTCTCCAACAGAAAACATCCTGATAAGACCCAGGAAAAGCCCTGGCTGGTGTGGCTCAGTGGATTGAGTGCTGGCCTGAGAACCATACAGTTGCTAGTTCGATTCCCAGTCAGGGCACTTGCCTGGGTTGCAGGCCAGGTCCCCTATCCCCAGTAGGGGGCACACGAGACATAACCACACATTGATGTTTCTCTCCCTCTCTTTCTCCTTCCGTTCCCCTCTGTCTAAAATTAAATAAATAAAATCTTTAAAAAAAAAAAAAAAGACCCAGGAAAAAAGTCAAGATGAAGACAGGAGGTCAAGTGTCCCTAAGGTCAGCTCTTACACAGAGATACGACCAGACCAAGTAAGGAGACACAGGCACTAAGAAGTCCCTGGGTCATTTTTTTGTCTGACACTAAACTCAATTTAGTTTATACTATGGTATTTCTACCCTCCTAAATGGATGTAAATTTGCCTAGTATGTACATGCATGATCTGTAGCCTGGAATGAAGGGTATGGTCCCCTCAGCGTTGCTTGATCAAGCAGACCACTGGATCTGGCACAAGGTGACAGGTTCGGCCTTTTATCTTTATTTCAGGAATCAAAGAAGATAGTGAACTTTGTAACATTAGGGTTGTTAGAGCATCAGCTAAATGAAGACTTGGTTTGGGCATTTCTTGCTAAAGAGACTCAAGTATCAGATGGATGTTTGGACCAGGTATCATTAAGGTCCTTCTCATCCTTCCAGTAATTGGCCATTTCATTGGGCCAAGAACCTTTTGATCAAGACATATATTTGATCTCTTTATAATTTCTGCCCTGGCTGGTGTAGCTCAGTGGATTGAGCACGGGCTATGAACCAAAGGGTCGCCAGTTCGATTCCCAGTCAGGGCACATGCCTGGGTTGCAGGCCAGGTCCCCAGTGGCGGCCACAAAAGAGGCAAGCACACATTGATGTTTCTCCCCATCTCTTTCTCCCTTCACTCCTTTCTGTCTAAAAATAAATAAATAAAATCTTTATAATTTCTCAAGGAACTGAGCAAGCAGATAAAAGATTCCAAGGTCGCAGATGTAGATTTCTTTGTTATTTTGAGTAACAGGCTTCCCTGAGTCTGACTACTCTCATTTTCCCATTTGGTTCTTTTTCAGATAAAATTGCTTTCCAACAGGACGCATGGCCCGGCTTCTCTAGACCCCGCAGACATCTTAATCATCTCCTCTGTTGGGCTCGCATTCAGCTGTCCCTGCCCTTCTGAAGGCCCCAACATCCTCTGTCTGCCAATCCATTACCTCCTTCCAAATCTGGCCTTATGCTGCCTTCCTCTAAGAGAACTTCCTGGTCTCTTATATTCTTATAAGCCCCTCGAGGACTCTCTGCAGCACACCCACACTTGCTTACATCTTGCCTGCAAATCATTCATTCTCCAGTTTCATGTTTCTCTGACTCTCTAACTGAACTCTAAACTCCTAAAGGGCAGTGAAGCTCTGCCAATGGAGATAAAAAGGAGGCAAGCTCTGGATTTTTCTAATGATCACAAACATTGGGCACAAAGCAACCACTGGGGTCCGAAGACCCATCAAACAGCAGTGAAATTCCACTAGGATTAAGGTTAGATGGGGCAATCCAAGTTTCGGAAGATCAGAGACATTTACATTCTGTTCTGAGTAGTTCAACAGTCCTTCCAAATCACCAGGACTTCAGACATAAAAGTTTCATCTAGCCACTAGCTCTAGCTGAACATATCACAGGTTACTTAAAGTGCAATTTATTTTTAATAGAAAAATTGATTCTGGAATGAAACATGAAGCAGTATTTTTTGGGGGGTAGTAGACTAACCTTTTAAAGAATAGCATTCTTGCCCTAGAGAGGGGCATAAAAGTTTAAAAGGTTATTTTCCACATTACACATAACCCGCATGCTCACCTTTCCTATCTCTTTGCTGGATCTGCGCTCAGGGTGCCTGTGGCGCTCACTCACTGAAAATATCGGCTGCACTAATGCATGATTTTCTTCTCTTTACTTGGCAAAGTACAGACCCCATCTTTCAAAGCAAACTCAAGCTTCTGTAATTCATTACATGCTCTGTGAGTTGTGATAGCATGGAACTTTCTCTTCAAAACTCAAATGAGCAAAGCAGCTATATTGGTGGAGAGAGGTCTTCCTGGCCCACCCAGAGGATTTGGTTGCTCTCTGACATGAGTTCCTATGGCATTTTAGCTTATTGCTCTCCTTAAACTTACCATGCTGATCATAATTATTTGTTTACATGTCTGTCTTATCTAGTCCAACTGCCAACTCCAGGAAAACAGAACTTCTGTCTTATCCATCTTTCTGTAACCTCTCATTGTGGGTGCTATGGTGTGCCACCTGGTTCCCTCTCAAGACAAGGATTCCATTTCCCCAGCTCTTAGGATTGCTGCCTGCTGAAGCTCATAGCTGAGTCTCTTTTCTGGAATTTCACACAGCTGACTGGCATTTACCCTCACCCAATAACTGGCCAAGTGAACAATGAGTCATTGCTTCAATTGAGGGTAACTCTGAAGACTCCCTACCCCCCGCCCAACTCCGTGCTATCAGCCAAGTCCCTATTTGCAAGTGTATGACAGCTCATCTTCTCTTCTGCCCAGGCCTGCTTCCCGCTCCCCCTCAGAGTCCTGAGAGCTGTCTTCCTGCCCCCAAATCTTCACCTCAGAGTCTGCTTCCCTAGGAAACTAATTAAGACATTTCCGACCCTAAGACAATGTCTACTGCGTAGTAGGTATTCCATTAATATTTTGTGGAAGAATGAGTGAATAATGTACACAGGAAATTAACGAATGATAACAACTATACATTCTAACATTATACTTTCACTACTCTGCCTGGCCCATCCCCCCTAAGGTTGTGATCCCTGGCAGTCAGGGCACACAAATATCAACTGAACTTGAAAACAGCAAAAATTATAATATGGTTTGATGTGGTTCTCAATAGAGAAACTATTTAAGAGAACTATATTGTAAATGGGTGGAGAGGTAAAGGGTCATAGAAAGATAAACTTTCAATATTTTACCTGAACTGGTAAAAGGGCGCAACCATTATATTGCGGTAAGTTATGCATACATAATGTAACACCTAGAGCAACTACTAAAAAAGCTATAAAAAGACATGCACTCAAAAAATAATGTTCAAGAAACTCACAAAAAGGCAGGAAAAAGAAAGCAGGGAAACAAAAAACAGAAAACAAACAAAAAACAAAAACTAAAATGCTAGATTTAAGCTCCAGTATACCAATAATCATGTTACATGTAAATGATTTAAACATACCAATTAAAGGACAAAGGTTGCCCAAATGAGTTTAAAAACATGACCTGACTGTGTGCAGTCAACAGGAAGCATACATCAAGTATAATAGTATAAGCAGGTTGAAAGTCAAATGATGGAAAAGATGTATTATGCAAATGTTTATTTTAAAAAGTAGGAGTAATATCAAATAAAGTAGACTTAGGAGCAAAGAAAATTGCCAGAAACAGAGATTACATAATGAAAAAAGGGTCAGCCCACCAAGACATAGATTTCCTAAATGTTTCTGTGTGGAGCTGTAAAGTAAATAAAGAAAAAACTAATAGAACTGAAAGGATATGTAGACAAATCTAAATTTATGGCTGGAGTCTCCAAAACTCTTCTCCCCCCAAATAATTTAACAACTAGAGAGAATATCAACAACAGTATAGAAGAAATCGATACCATCATTACGCCAGCAGGATTTAACCTACATTTTCTAATTCTCCACCCAAAAACAGCAGAATAAATGTCCTTTTCAAGTGCTCATGACACAGATACCAAGGTATATAATATGCCGGACTTTAGAAAGAAAACTTTAACAAATTTTAACAGAATAGAAATTATAGAGTATGTTCTCCAACACAATGAAAGAAACTACAAATTAAAAACAGAAATAGTAGGAAAATTTCCAAAAACTTTAAAATAAAACAACCACTTTCAAATAATCCCTCCTCTCAAGGAAAATAACAATACATTGAACTGAATTATATGAAAATATAACATATTAGTATTTATGGGACACAGCTAAAGCAGTAGTGAGAAGGGAATTTAAGCATTAAAATGAAACATGGAAACAGGTCTCAAATCAGTAATCTAAGCTCTCACCTTAAGTATAAAGAAGAACGAAATCCATTCAGAGTAGAAGACATGAAATAATACAGATAAGACAAAAATCAGTGAAATTGAGAACAAAAAAATGATAAAGAGCTGGTTCTTTAAAAACACTAATGTTTTGACAAACCTCTGGGAAGAAAAGAGATCGAAGATACAAACTACCAGTATGAAGACTGCAACAGGGGATATCACCACAGACCCTGGCACTTCAAAAGGAAATAAGGCAACACAGTGAACAAGTCTGTAGGTGTAAATTTGAAAACTTAGGTGAAATGGACCAATTTCTTCTAAAACAACAACATAGCTCCCACAATATGAAATAGATCTTTGAATAGGAAATTGAATTCCTAATTTTAAAACTCCCTGAAAGGAATCTCTAAGTCCAGATTGTGTCACCGGATAATTCTACCAAATATTTCACAGAGGATTAACACCAAGTCTATATAATCTTTTCTATAATATAAAAGATGAGGAAACACTTCTGAAATCATTTTATGAAAATAGCACTACCCTCAACTAAAAAACAGACAAATATAGTATAAAATAAGAAGTTACAGATCAATATTTGTCATGAATATAGACTAAACTTTCTTAGCAAAATATTAGCAAATAAAATTCAAATATTTATAAAGATTTATAAACCATGATCAATGGAGCTTACTTTAGGGATGCAAGGTTAGTTCAATATTTAAAAATCAATCAATGTAATTTACTATATAACAACCATTTTTATAAAGTCACATGATTAATATCACCTGATGCAGAAAAAGCATTTGACAAAATTCCATGACCTTAAACAGTAAAAATTCTGAAAACAAAAAAGAACACAGGAGAACTTTCTGAACTTGAAAGAGCATTTACAGAAAACCTATAAGCTAGTATTACATGTCATGGAGCAAGACTGCGTTCTTTCCCCTTCAGATCAGGAGCAAGGAAAGGATGTCCGTCTCCCTGCCTTAGCTCGACATAGTGCTGCAACTTCTTAGCAGTGCAGCAGGGCAAGAAGAGGAAATAAAAGTCATGTATATCAGAAAGAAAGAAATAAAACAGTCCCTTTTTTTGCAGTTGATATGATTGTGTTTATAGAAAATCCCAAGGAATCTACAAAACCTACTAGAATGAATAAGCTGATCAATTTCAGGAGACAAAACGAGCACACAAAAATCAATTGCACTTCTATGTACTAGCGATGAACATGTGGACAACAAAATTAAAGCTATAATACCATTTACAATCACTCAAAAAATGAATACTTACGTATAAGTCAGACAGGATTTGCATGCTGAAAACTACAAAGTACTGATGATAGAATCAGGTGTTATTTTTTAAGGAGAACAGTTTCAGTTTTGTAAGATGAGTTTTGGAGAGGGTGGTAATGGTTGGACAACAATATAAATATACTTAACACTACTGAGCTGTACCCTTAAAATTGTTAAACTGGTAAATTTTATGTTATGTGTATTTTATCACAATAAAAACATTGAAAAAAAATGAGGGAAGTCACAGACTTTATTAGTGTTTATTCAGAGCTAGCCAGACATGGAGGGAAAAAAGGCACTTGATTAAAACTGAGATACCTTTTCAGGCTTTTCCAGAGTCTTGGTGAATTGCCCCTCGAAACCTTCCCACCCAACCTGTATTTTCCACCCAGGCTTTTTTTTTCACTATCTGTCCCTCCTTTATTATTTTAGTAAGAATTGTAAATATTTAAGCTGTTCCACATGATGATTTGTTGTATAGATATATAGTAAAGTGATTATTACAGTCAGGATAATTAACATATTCATACAGTTAGCATATTTTGTGTGATGAGATCACCTGAAATCTATTCTCATAGAAAATTTCTGGTATTCAATACAGTATTATTAACTATCATTATCATCCTGTACATTAGATCTCGAGACTTTTCCATCCTATTCACAACTGCAACTTTGTACTCTGACTAATGACCCCTCATCGCCTGCACTCTGCTTCCTGGTAACCATAGTTTTACTCTTGTTCTATGAATTGAGCGTTTTTAGGTTCCACATGTAAGTAGAGCAGTTTTTTCCTTCTGTGTCTGGACTACATTTAGTGTAATATCCTCTGGGTTCTTCCACATTGTCGCAAGTGCAGGCTCACCTTGTTTTCTAGGGTTGAATACTATTCCATAGCGTCTGCATGCCACACTTCTTTGTCCATTCATTCATCAGGAGGAACGTGAGAGTCCAGGTATCTCTTCAAGGTACTGATTTCATTCCCTTTAGGCGTATACCCAGAAGAGGGACTGCTGGATCACGTGTAGTTCTGTTTTAGTGTTTAGAAAATTTTACATTGTATTCTATAATGGCTGTGCTACTTTACATTCCCACGAACAGTGCACAAGAATTCCCTTTTATCCACATCCTCACTTGCACATGCTACCTTTTCATTTTTGTTACTATCCTTCCTAACAGGTGTGAGGTGCTATCTTGTGTATTCATTTACATTTACCTGATGATTAGTGATGTTGAACACTCTTTTATATGCCTGTCAGCCATTCGTTTGTCTTTTTTGGAAAAATGTCTATTCAGGTCCTTTGTGCATTTTTTAATCAGATTGTCTTTTTTGTTACTAAGTTTTTGAGTTTACTTTATGCTTTGGATATCAACCCCTTATCGGTTATATAGTTTGCAAATATTTTTTTCTCAATCCATAGGTTGCTTTTCATTTCATTGATGACTTCCTTTGCTGTGCAGAAGCTTTTTTGTTGCTGTAGTCCGACTTGTGGATTTTCACCACAAACTTTCCGATTGTACTGCAGTCAGCCCCTCAGGTGGACTTCACACAAGCCCGCAGAACTGAGTGGCCCAGGCCCCAGCAGTTGTGAGTCTCGCCGTAAACGAACACGCTAGCACATTAGTTAAGTACCAGCCTCCAGGGTGTAGAGTGTGAATCCCCGCTGTGCCCACCCCTCTGAGTGCCCTGAGAGACGAGGCCTGGAGCTGCCGGCTGAGGGCCGGGGCTTGGACCCGGCACCTTAAACCCTGTGCTGCTGCCCTCACGCTCTCCCTGTGCAAACAGGCACCCTTGCTTCCCACCTTTCTGTCCTGGCTTTTTGGCTTTAACCAAGACAAAACTGCAGATCCCTGGCTCTGTGGGAGCACTGCAGCCTACGTCTTTTATCTTAAAAACAGAGAAATCTGCTCTTTGAGATAGTAACTCATGGCTTACCTAGTCATGATTTGTAAATTCTTTGCCATAGTTATAATTCTTTTCTATTCTAGTTGCCTGGCAGCCAACATTATATCTAACATAGACACATGCATATATAACAATATATTTCCTTATTTCTGTGTCATTTCCTGTTTTTACCTTCAATCTGACACAGAGTCTCAGAATCTGATTCTGCACAGCACTGGCCAGTTAAGACTCTACCATGTAAGTCTCATCTTTCCAGGTCTATATATGTTACATTAAGTTCAAACCTGCTAACTCTCCTCCCTGATGTATAAGTGGCTCACACAGAGACCAGGGAAAGAGGTGGGTTTCCTAATGGTACAGTCATGTAAACCTGCCCTGCCCAGTCACATGTGCTAAGCAAGCACTCCGATGCCTGGGGGCTCACTCACAGGCTGAGGCCTTTGGAGGCTTTAGATTTTTCTTACCCAGAAAATAGGATCAACATCATTGCCATCATGAATTATTCAACACCTGCCTGAGCTACTCCTTGGTGAGCAATGAAATAATGGAAACTGACAAAATTGATTTGCAGTGAATTTTTAGTTAAGCCAAGTTCATGGCAAGTGAGCAAGGGCAGGCAGGGCTCAGAGGAACTTGACCACAAGAACGATTGGCCCATAATTCCCCTGGGAACTTCACCACCTGGCCATCGGCACAGCCAGGCCAGAGGCCACGCACAAGGCTCCTTTTCCTCCCAAGGTTTTGGGGGAGGTAAACACTATCTCCCACTGAATAATACGGCCACGTAGGCCCACCAAGCCAGTTCCTGAGCCAGAAAACTGGGGGAAACTCTTATATCATTTCATGAAGAACTTGAATTGCTAGATAATTAGAAACTCAATAACCAAATCTCTGAACATAATTTTAGCTGCTTAGTGAAGTGTTAAGAAAGAAAGGCTTCAATTCAGTATATTTTGAATTTTGCATTAGGGCTTCATTAATTAAAAGGGAAAAGTGTTAGCACCATGTCTAATCCTTTCATTAATCTTCCTCAATATATATTCTGCTGCTTGTTATTGTATAATCATTAAAT